>JAVYIG010013149.1:2500-48948 GCA_035222895.1 Strongylocentrotus droebachiensis
CCCTAACCCTAACCCTAACCCTAACCCTAACCCTAACCCTAACCCTAACCCTAACCCTAACCCTAACCCTAACCCTAACCCTAACCCTAACCCTAACCCTAACCCTAACCCTAACCCTAACCCTAACCCTAACCCTAACCCTAACCCTAACCCTAACCCTAACCCTAACCCTAACCCTAACCCTAACCCTAACCCTAACCCTAACCCTAACCCTAACCCTAACCCTAACCCTAACCCTAACCCTAACCCTAACCCTAACCCTAACCCTAACCCTAACCCTAACCCTAACCCTAACCCTAACCCTAACCCTAACCCTAACCCTAACCCTAACCCTAACCCTAACCCTAACCCTAACCCTAACCCTAACCCTAACCCTAACCCTAACCCTAACCCTAACCCTAACCCTAACCCTAACCCTAACCCTAACCCTAACCCTAACCCTAACCCTAACCCTAACCCTAACCCTAACCCTAACCCTAACCCTAACCCTAACCCTAACCCTAACCCTAACCCTAACCCTAACCCTAACCCTAACCCTAACCCTAACCCTAACCCTAACCCTAACCCTAACCCTAACCCTAACCCTAACCCTAACCCTAACCCTAACCCTAACCCTAACCCTAACCCTAACCCTAACCCTAACCCTAACCCTAACCCTAACCCTAACCCTAACCCTAACCCTAACCCTAACCCTAACCCTAACCCTAACCCTAACCCTAACCCTAACCCTAACCCTAACCCTAACCCTAACCCTAACCCTAACCCTAACCCTAACCCTAACCCTAACCCTAACCCTAACCCTAACCCTAACCCTAACCCTAACCCTAACCCTAACCCTAACCCTAACCCTAACCCTAACCCTAACCCTAACCTAACCCTAACCCTAACCCTAACCCTAACCCTAACCCTAACCCTAACCCTAACCCTAACCCTAACCCTAACCCTAACCCTAACCCTAACCCTAACCCTAACCCTAACCCTAACCCTAACCCTAACCCTAACCCTAACCCTAACCCTAACCCTAACCCTAACCCTAACCTAACCCTAACCCTAACCCTAACCCTAACCCTAACCCTAACCCTAACCCTAACCCTAACCCTAACCCTAACCCTAACCCTAACCCTAACCCTAACCCTAACCCTAACCCTAACCCTAACCCTAACCCTAACCCTAACCCTAACCCTAACCCTAACCCTAACCCTAACCCTAACCCTAACCCTAACCCTAACCCTAACCCTAACCCTAACCCTAACCCTAACCCTAACCCTAACCCTAACCCTAACCCTAACCCTAACCCTAACCCTAACCCTAACCCTAACCCTAACCCTAACCCTAACCCTAACCCTAACCCTAACCCTAACCCTAACCCTAACCCTAACCCTAACCCTAACCCTAACCCTAACCCTAACCCTAACCCTAACCCTAACCCTAACCCTAACCCTAACCCTAACCCTAACCCTAACCCTAACCCTAACCCTAACCCTAACCCTAACCCTAACCCTAACCCTAACCCTAACCCTAACCCTAACCCTAACCCTAACCCTAACCCTAACCCTAACCCTAACCCTAACCCTAACCCTAACCCTAACCCTAACCCTAACCCTAACCCTAACCCTAACCCTAACCCTAACCCTAACCCTAACCCTAACCCTAACCCTAACCCTAACCCTAACCCTAACCCTAACCCTAACCCTAACCCTAACCCTAACCCTAACCCTAACCCTAACCCTAACCCTAACCCTAACCCTAACCCTAACCCTAACCCTAACCCTAACCCTAACCCTAACCCTAACCCTAACCCTAACCCTAACCCTAACCCTAACCCTAACCCTAACCCTAACCCTAACCCTAACCCTAACCCTAACCCTAACCCTAACCCTAACCCTAACCCTAACCCTAACCCTAACCCTAACCCTAACCCTAACCCTAACCCTAACCCTAACCCTAACCCTAACCCTAACCCTAACCCTAACCCTAACCCTAACCCTAACCCTAACCCTAACCCTAACCCTAACCCTAACCCTAACCCTAACCCTAACCCTAACCCTAACCCTAACCCTAACCCTAACCCTAACCCTAACCCTAACCCTAACCCTAACCCTAACCCTAACCCTAACCCTAACCCTAACCCTAACCCTAACCCTAACCCTAACCCTAACCCTAACCCTAACCCTAACCCTAACCCTAACCCTAACCCTAACCCTAACCCTAACCCTAACCCTAACCCTAACCCTAACCCTAACCCTAACCCTAACCCTAACCCTAACCCTAACCCTAACCCTAACCCTAACCCTAACCCTAACCCTAACCCTAACCCTAACCCTAACCCTAACCCTAACCCTAACCCTAACCCTAACCCTAACCCTAACCCTAACCCTAACCCTAACCCTAACCCTAACCCTAACCCTAACCCTAACCCTAACCCTAACCCTAACCCTAACCCTAACCCTAACCCTAACCCTAACCCTAACCCTAACCCTAACCCTAACCCTAACCCTAACCCTAACCCTAACCCTAACCCTAACCCTAACCCTAACCCTAACCCTAACCCTAACCCTAACCCTAACCCTAACCCTAACCCTAACCCTAACCCTAACCCTAACCCTAACCCTAACCCTAACCCTAACCCTAACCCTAACCCTAACCCTAACCCTAACCCTAACCCTAACCCTAACCCTAACCCTAACCCTAACCCTAACCCTAACCCTAACCCTAACCCTAACCCTAACCCTAACCCTAACCCTAACCCTAACCCTAACCCTAACCCTAACCCTAACCCTAACCCTAACCCTAACCCTAACCCTAACCCTAACCCTAACCCTAACCCTAACCCTAACCCTAACCCTAACCCTAACCCTAACCCTAACCCTAACCCTAACCCTAACCCTAACCCTAACCCTAACCCTAACCCTAACCCTAACCTAACCCTAACCCTAACCCTAACCCTAACCCTAACCCTAACCCTAACCCTAACCCTAACCCTAACCCTAACCCTAACCCTAACCCTAACCCTAACCCTAACCCTAACCCTAACCCTAACCCTAACCCTAACCCTAACCCTAACCCTAACCCTAACCCTAACCCTAACCCTAACCCTAACCCTAACCCTAACCCTAACCCTAACCCTAACCCTAACCCTAACCCTAACCCTAACCCTAACCCTAACCCTAACCCTAACCCTAACCCTAACCCTAACCCTAACCCTAACCCTAACCCTAACCCTAACCCTAACCCTAACCCTAACCCTAACCCTAACCCTAACCCTAACCCTAACCCTAACCCTAACCCTAACCCTAACCCTAACCCTAACCCTAACCCTAACCCTAACCCTAACCCTAACCCTAACCCTAACCCTAACCCTAACCCTAACCCTAACCCTAACCCTAACCCTAACCCTAACCCTAACCCTAACCCTAACCCTAACCCTAACCCTAACCCTAACCCTAACCCTAACCCTAACCCTAACCCTAACCCTAACCCTAACCCTAACCCTAACCCTAACCCTAACCCTAACCCTAACCCTAACCCTAACCCTAACCCTAACCCTAACCCTAACCCTAACCCTAACCCTAACCCTAACCCTAACCCTAACCCTAACCCTAACCCTAACCCTAACCCTAACCCTAACCCTAACCCTAACCCTAACCCTAACCCTAACCCTAACCCTAACCCTAACCCTAACCCTAACCCTAACCCTAACCCTAACCCTAACCCTAACCCTAACCCTAACCCTAACCCTAACCCTAACCCTAACCCTAACCCTAACCCTAACCCTAACCCTAACCCTAACCCTAACCCTAACCCTAACCCTAACCCTAACCCTAACCCTAACCCTAACCCTAACCCTAACCCTAACCCTAACCCTAACCCTAACCCTAACCCTAACCCTAACCCTAACCCTAACCCTAACCCTAACCCTAACCCTAACCCTAACCCTAACCCTAACCCTAACCCTAACCCTAACCCTAACCCTAACCCTAACCCTAACCCTAACCCTAACCCTAACCCTAACCCTAACCCTAACCCTAACCCTAACCCTAACCCTAACCCTAACCCTAACCCTAACCCTAACCCTAACCCTAACCCTAACCCTAACCCTAACCCTAACCCTAACCCTAACCCTAACCCTAACCCTAACCCTAACCCTAACCCTAACCCTAACCCTAACCCTAACCCTAACCCTAACCCTAACCCTAACCCTAACCCTAACCCTAACCCTAACCCTAACCCTAACCCTAACCCTAACCCTAACCCTAACCCTAACCCTAACCCTAACCCTAACCCTAACCCTAACCCTAACCCTAACCCTAACCCTAACCCTAACCCTAACCCTAACCCTAAACCCTAACCCTAACCCTAACCCTAACCCTAACCCTAACCCCCCTTGCCATTTGGGCGACTCCGAAAGCAAGGCTCCCTTCTCACAATTTATCCTGCCCTTAACATCTCATGCAATGATTTGCGATTACATTGTTTGGATAGGCAGAGATCTACACTCCTATATAGAGATGAAAAGAAATCATTTCATGACATGTTAAGGGCGACACAGAATTCAAGGGTCCCCCCTTGCCATTTGGGCGACTCCGAGTGCAAGGCTCCCTCCTTGCAATTTGTCACGCCCTTAACATCGCATGGAATGATCGGCGATTACATTGTTTGGATAGGCAGAGATCTACGCTCCTATATAGAGATGAAGAGAGATCATTTCATGACATGTTAAGGACGACACAGAATGCAAGGGTCCCCCCTTGCCATTTGGGCGACTCCGAATGCAAGGCTCCCTCCCCCTTGCAATTTGTCCCGCCCTTAACATAATGATCGGCGATTACATTGTTTGGATAGGCAGAGATCTACACTCCTATATAGAGATGAAAAGAAATCATTTCATGACATGTTAAGGGCGACACAGAATTCACGGGTCCCCCCTTGACATTTGGGCGACTCCGAATGCAAGGCTCCCCCCTTGCAATTTGTCACGCCCTTAACATCGCATGGAATGATCGGCGATTACATTGTTTGGATAGGCAGAGATCTACGCTCCTATATAGAGATGAAAAGAGATCATTTCATGACATGTTAAGGGCGACACAGATTGCAAGGGTCCCCCCTTGCCATTTGGGCGACTCCGAATGCAAGGTTCCCCATTGCAATTTGTCCCGCCCTTAACATCTCATGGAATGATCGGCGATTACATTGTTTGGATAGGCAGAGATCTACACTCTTAAATAGAGATGAAAAGAGATCATTTCATGACATGTTAAGGGCGACACAGAATGTAAGGGTCCCCCCTTGCCATTTGGGCGACTCCGAATGCAAGGCTCCCCCCTTGCAATTTGTCCCGCCCTTAACATCTCATGGAATCAACGGCGATTACATTGTTTGGATAGGTAGAGATCTACACTCCTGTATAGAGATGAAGAGAGATCATTTCATGACATGTTAAGGGCGACACAGAATGCAAGGGTCCCCCCTTGCCATTTGGGCGACTCCGAATGCAAGGCTCCCCCCTTGCAATTTGTCCCGTCCTTAATATCTCATGGAATGATCGGCGATTACATTGTTTGGATAGGCAGAGATCTACACTGTCTCCTATATAGAGATGAAAAGAGATCATTTCATGACATGTTAAGGGCGACACAGAATGCAAGGGTCCCCCCTTGCCATTTGGACGACTCCGAATGCAAGGCTCCCCCCTTGCCATTTGGGCGACACAGAATGGAAGGCTCCCCCTTTCCATTTGGGTGACACAGAATGCAAGGCTCCCCCCTTGGAATTTGTCCCGTCCTTAACATCTCATAGGAGGATGGGCGATTACATAGTTTGGATAGACAGAGATCTAAACTCCCATATAGAGATGAAAAGAGATCATTTCATGACATGTTAAGGGCGACACAAAATGCAAGGGTCCCCCCTTGCCATTTGGGCGACACAGAATGCAAGGCTCCCCCCTTGCCATTTGGGCGACACAGAATGCAAGGCTCCCCCCTTGCCATTTGGGCGACACAGAATGGAAGGCTCCCCCTTTCCATTTGGGCGACACAGAATGGAAGGCTCCCCCTTTCCATTTGGGTGACACAGAATGCAAGGCTCCCCCCTTGGAATTTGTCCCGTCCTTAACATCTCATAGGAGGATGGGCGATTACATAGTTTGGATAGACAGAGATCTAAACTCCCATATAGAGATGAAAAGAGATCATTTCATGACATGTTAAGGGCGACACAAAATGCAAGGGTCCCCCCTTGCCATTTGGGCGACACAGAATGCAAGGCTCCCCCCTTGCCATTTGGGCGACACAGAATGCAAGGCTCCCCCCTTGCCATTTGGGCGACACAGAATGGAAGGCTCCCCCTTTCCATTTGGGCGACACAAAATGCAAGGGTCCCCCCTTGCCATTTGGGCGACACAGAATGCAAGGCTCCCCCCTTGCCATTTGGGCGACACAGAATGCAAGGCCCCCCCCCCCCCTTGCCATTTGGGCGACACAGAATGCAAGGGTCCCCCCTTGCAATTTGTCCCGTCCTTAACATCTCATGGAATTATCTGCGATTACATAGTTTGGATAGACAGAGATCTTCACTCCAATATCGAGATGAAAAGAGATCATTTCATAACATGTTAAAGGGATCGTTTAAAGGTATTACAAAGTTTTGGTATGAAGTCATGAATTTGGTTCAAATGAACATATTGGAAGCATATGCGATCCTACAATATTCAGTGATCGTTGTCGCGGTCGAAATCGACTCTAAAGTTATGAAATTGTAAATAATAAACACTTTATGTTGTATAGCTCCCTTTCAAGGTCAAGTTATTAATGAAGCTGTAAAACAATGTTTCTTGCCTGAAATCGACCGATTAGCTATTCCCGTTCGGAAATTTTATACCACAACTACATATTCTGAGATTTTCATGGTCGCAGCTACCATTGTACGGCCGTAGGAGCTATTTGAAATTTATCAAAATTTACCGGGAGCACCGGTAAATCTTTATATTCAATTTTTCTCGAAAGCAAAAGTGTTTTAGGGGCTAAAATTTCTAGTGCTTTTAATGCATCCACAGTGGCATCCAAATATATCAAAATTTTAAAGAATCACTATCCACCCATTTTTCAAAATTTCCCAAAACTTTGTAATACCTTTAACAATGTCAAATCTGAGATACACGGTCCTACATGTTACCAGTGTCTGTGATATGGTGTAATATTGAAGCCCTAAAAAATTCGCGCTTCGAAATGATCAAGAAGTGCCTCAAAAAAGTAAAAAATCTTTGAGTGACCGGTTTTACCATACTCGTTTTCCCCCTTAGACTGTAGTGTTATGAAAACCGTCAGGCGAACGGTTTTCAAAATTTGTAATTCTAATCATAAATATCTTGATAATCAGACAGGCGATCGGCTTGTAAAAGTCATGGGGTTCCTGACTGACCTAAAGGTTTCTAATTATCATTGCATCATGAGCTAAATCCAGAATTTAGTTTCAGAATCTGAGACAAAGTTACCGGATCCCTTTAAGGGCGACACAGAATGCAAAGGTCCCACCTTGCAATTTGTCCCGTCCTTAAAGGTAATACAAAGTTTTGGGAAATTTTGAAAATTGGGTGGATAGTGGATCTTTACAATTTTGATATATTTGAATGCCCCTGTGGATGTATTATAAGCACTGAAAAAATTAGCCCCTAAAACACTTCTGTTTTCGAGAAAAATTGAATATAAAAATTTACCGGTGCTCCCGGTAAATTTTGATAAATTTCAAATAGCGCCTATGGCCGTACAATGGTAGCTGTGACCATGAAAATCTCAGAATATGTAGTTGTGATATATAATTTCCAAATGGGAATTGCTAATCGGTCGATTTTAGTTAAAAAACATTGTTTGATAGCTTAATTAATATCTTGACCATGAGAGGGAGCTATACGACATAAGAAGTTTATTATTTATAATTTCATAATTTTAGACTCGATTTCAACCGCGACAACGATCAATGAATATTGTAGGAACGCATACGCTTCCAATATGTTAATTTGAACCAAATTCAGGACCCCATACCAAAACTTTGTAATACCTTTAACATCTCTTGGAATGATCTGCGATTACATAAATTGGATAGACAGAGATCTACGCTCCTATATCGAGATGAAAAGAGATTATTTCATGACATGTTAAGGGCGTTACCGAATGCAAGGGTCCCCCCTTGCAATTTGTCCCGTCCTTAACATCTCATGGAATGATTTGCGATTACATAAATTGGATAGACAGAGATCTACACTCCTATATAGAGATGAAAAGAGATCATTTCATGACATGTTAAGGGCGACACAGAATGCAAGGGTCCCCCCTTGCCATTTGGGCGACTCCGAATGCAAGGCTCCCCCCTTGCAATTTGTCCCGCCCTTAACATCTCATGGAATGATCGGCGATTACATTGTTTGGATAGGCAGAGATCTACACTCCTATATAGAGATGAAAAGAGATCATTTCATGACATGTTAAGGGCGACACAGAATGTAAGGGTCCCCCCTTGCCATTTGGGCGACTCCAAATGCAAGGCTCCCCCCTTGCAATTTGTCCCGGCCTTAACATCTCATGGAATGATCGGCGATTAAATTGTTTGGATAGGTAGAGATCTATACTCCTGTATAGAGATGAAAAGAGAACATTTCATGACATGTTAAGGGCGACACAGAATGCAAGGGTCCCCCCTTGCCATTTGGGCGACTCCGAATGCAAGGCTCCCCCCTTGCAATTTGTCCCGCCCTTAACATCTCATGGAATGATCGGCGATTACATTGTTTGGATAGGCAGAGATCTACACTCCTATATAGAGATGAAAAGAGATCATTTCATGACATGTTAAGGGCGACACAGAATGCAAGGGTCCCCCCTTGCCATTTGGACGACTCCGAATGCTAGGCTCCCCCCTTGCCATTTAGGCGACACAGAATGCAAGGCTCCCCCTTGCCATTTGGGCGACACAAAATGCAAGGCTCCCCCTTGCAATTTGTCCCGTCCTTAACATCTCATGGAATGATCTGCGATTACATAGTTTGGATAGACAGAGATCTACACTCCAATATCGAGATGAAAAGAGATAATTTCATGACATGTTAAGGGCGACACAGAATGCAAAGATCCCACCTTGCAATTCGCCCCGTCCTTAACATCTCATGGAATGATATGCGATTACATAGTTTGGATAGACAGAGATCTACACTCCTATATCGAGATGTAAAGAGATCATTTCAGACATGTTAAGGGCGACACAAAATGCAAGGGTCCCCCTTGCAATTTGTCCCGTCCTTAACATCTCATTGAATGATCGGCGATTACATAGTTTGGATAGACAGAGATCTAAACTCCTATATAGAGATGAAAAGAGATCATTTCATGACATGTTAAGGGCGACACAGAATGCAAGGCTCCCCCCTTGCAATTTGTCCCGTCCTTAACATCTCATTGAATGATCGGCGATTACATAGTTTGGATAGACAGAGATCTAAACTCCTATATAGAGATGAAAAGAGATCATTTCATGACATGTTAAGAGCGACACAAAATGCAAGGGTCTCCCCTTGCCATTTAGGCGACACAGAATGCAAGGCTCCCCCCTTGCTATTTGGGCGACACTGAATGCAAGGCTCCCCCCTAGCCATTTGGGCGACACAGAATGCAAGGCTCCCCCTTGCCATTTTGGCGACACAGAATGCAAGGCTCCCCCCTTGTCATTTGGGCGACACAGAATGCAAGGCTACCCCCTTGCAATTTGTCCCGTCCTTAACATCTCATGGAATGATCTGCGATTACATAGTTTGGATAGACAGAGATCTACACTCCAATATCGAGATGAAAAGAGATCATTTCATGACATGTTAAGGGCGACACAGAATGCAAAGATCCCACCTTGCAATTTGTCCCGTCCTTAACATCTCATGGAATGATCTGCGATTATATAGTTTGGATAGACAGAGATCTACACTCCTATATCGAGATGTAAAGAGATCATTTCAGACATGTTAAGGGCGACACAAAATGCAAGGGTCCCCCTTGCAATTTGTCCCGTCCTTAACATCTCATGGAATGATCTGCGATTACATAAATTGGATAGACAGAGATCTACACTCCTATATCGAGATGAAAAGAGATTATTTCATGACATGTTAAGGGCGACACCGAATGCAAGGGTCCCCCTTGCAATTTGTCCCGTCCTTATCATCTCATGGAATGATTTGCGATTACATAAATTGGATAGACAGAGATCTACACTCCTATATAGAGATCAAAAGAGATCATTTCATGACATGTTAAGGGCGACACAGAATGCAAGGGTCTCCCCTTGCCATTTGGGCGACACAGAATGCAAGGCTCCCCCCTTGCCATTTGGGCGACACTGAATGCAAGGCTCCCCCCTAGCCATTTGGGCGACACAGAATGCAAGGCTCCCCTTTGCCATTTTGGCGACACAGAATGCAAGGCTCCCCCTTGTCATTTGGGCGACACAGAATGCAAGGCTACCCCCTTGCAATTTGTCCCGTCCTTAACATCTCATGGAATGATCTGCGATTACATAGTTTGGATAGACAGAGATCTACACTCCAATATCGAGATGAAAAGAGATCATTTCATGACATGTTAAGGGCGACACAGAATGCAAAGATCCCACCTTGCAATTTGTCCCGTCCTTAACATCTCATGGAATGATCTGCGATTACATAGTTTGGATAGACAGAGATCTACACTCCTATATCGAGATGTAAAGAGATCATTTCAGACATGTTAAGGGCGACACAAAATGCAAGGGTCCCCCTTGCAATTTGTCCCGTCCTTAACATCTCATGGAATGATCTGCGATTACATAAATTGGATAGACAGAGATCTACACTCCTATATCGAGATGAAAAGAGATTATTTCATGACATGTTAAGGGCGACACCGAATGCAAGGGTCCCCTTTGCAATTTGTCCCGTCCTTATCATCTCATGGAATGATTTGCGATTACATGAATTGGATAGACAGAGATCTACACTCCTATATAGAGATGAAAAGAGATCATTTCATGACATGTTAAGGGCGTTACCGAATGCAAGGGTCCCCCCTTGCAATTTGTCCCGTCCTTAACATCTCATGGAATGATTTGCGATTACATAAATTGGATAGACAGAGATCTACACTCCTATATAGAGATGAAAAGAGATCATTTCATGACATGTTAAGGGCGACACAGAATGCAAGGGTCCCCCCTTGCCATTTGGGCGACTCCAAATGCAAGGCTCCCCCCTTGCAATTTGTCCCGGCCTTAACATCTCATGGAATGATCGGCGATTAAATTGTTTGGATAGGTAGAGATCTATACTCCTGTATAGAGATGAAAAGAGAACATTTCATGACATGTTAAGGACGACACAGAATGCAAGGGTCCCCCCTTGCCATTTGGGCGACTCCGAATGCAAGGCTCCCTCCCCCTTGCAATTTGTCCCGCCCTTAACATAATGATCGGCGATTACATTGTTTGGATAGGCAGAGATCTACACTCCTATATAGAGATGAAAAGAAATCATTTCATGACATGTTAAGGGCGACACAGAATTCACGGGTCCCCCCTTGACATTTGGGCGACTCCGAATGCAAGGCTCCCCCCTTGCAATTTGTCACGCCCTTAACATCGCATGGAATGATCGGCGATTACATTGTTTGGATAGGCAGAGATCTACGCTCCTATATAGAGATGAAAAGAGATCATTTCATGACATGTTAAGGGCGACACAGATTGCAAGGGTCCCCCCTTGCCATTTGGGCGACTCCGAATGCAAGGTTCCCCATTGCAATTTGTCCCGCCCTTAACATCTCATGGAATGATCGGCGATTACATTGTTTTGATAGGCAGAGATCTACACTCTTAAATAGAGATGAAAAGAGATCATTTCATGACATGTTAAGGGCGACACAGAATGTAAGGGTCCCCCCTTGCCATTTGGGCGACTCCGAATGCAAGGCTCCCCCCCTTGCAATTTGTCCCGCCCTTAACATCTCATGGAATGATCGGCGATTACATTGTTTGGATAGGCAGAGATCTACGCTCCTATATAGAGATGAAAAGAGATCATTTCATGACATGTTAAGGGCGACACAGATTGCAAGGGTCCCCCCTTGCCATTTGGGCGACTCCGAATGCAAGGCTCCCCCCTTGCAATTTGCCCCGCCCTTAACATGTCATGGAATGATCGGCGATTACATTGTTTGGATAGGCAGAGATCTACACTCCTATATAGAGATGAAAAGAGATCATTTCATGACATGTTAAGGGCGACACAGAATGTAAGGGTCCCCCCTTGCCATTTGGGCGACTCCGAATGCAAGGCTCCCCCCTTGCAATTTGTCCCGCCCTTAACATCTCATGGAATCAACGGCGATTACATTGTTTGGATAGGTAGAGATCTACACTCCTGTATAGAGATGAAGAGAGATCATTTCATGACATGTTAAGGGCGACACAGAATGCAAGGGTCCCCCCTTGCCATTTGGGCGACTCCGAATGCAAGGCTCCCCCCTTGCAATTTGTCCCGTCCTTAATATCTCATGGAATGATCGGCGATTACATTGTTTGGATAGGCAGAGATCTACACTGTCTCCTATATAGAGATGAAAAGAGATCATTTCATGACATGTTAAGGGCGACACAGAATGCAAGGGTCCCCCCTTGCCATTTGGACGACTCCGAATGCAAGGCTCCCCCCTTGCCATTTGGGCGACACAGAATGGAAGGCTCCCCCTTTCCATTTGGGTGACACAGAATGCAAGGCTCCCCCCTTGGAATTTGTCCCGTCCTTAACATCTCATAGGAGGATGGGCGATTACATAGTTTGGATAGACAGAGATCTAAACTCCCATATAGAGATGAAAAGAGATCATTTCATGACATGTTAAGGGCGACACAAAATGCAAGGGTCCCCCCTTGCCATTTGGGCGACACAGAATGCAAGGCTCCCCCCTTGCCATTTGGGCGACACAGAATGCAAGGCTCCCCCCTTGCCATTTGGGCGACACAGAATGGAAGGCTCCCCCTTTCCATTTGGGCGACACAGAATGGAAGGCTCCCCCTTTCCATTTGGGTGACACAGAATGCAAGGCTCCCCCCTTGGAATTTGTCCCGTCCTTAACATCTCATAGGAGGATGGGCGATTACATAGTTTGGATAGACAGAGATCTAAACTCCCATATAGAGATGAAAAGAGATCATTTCATGACATGTTAAGGGCGACACAAAATGCAAGGGTCCCCCCTTGCCATTTGGGCGACACAGAATGCAAGGCTCCCCCCTTGCCATTTGGGCGACACAGAATGCAAGGCTCCCCCCTTGCCATTTGGGCGACACAGAATGGAAGGCTCCCCCTTTCCATTTGGGCGACACAAAATGCAAGGGTCCCCCCTTGCCATTTGGGCGACACAGAATGCAAGGCTCCCCCCTTGCCATTTGGGCGACACAGAATGCAAGGCCCCCCCCCCCCCCCCTTGCCATTTGGGCGACACAGAATGCAAGGGTCCCCCCTTGCAATTTGTCCCGTCCTTAACATCTCATGGAATTATCTGCGATTACATAGTTTGGATAGACAGAGATCTTCACTCCAATATCGAGATGAAAAGAGATCATTTCATAACATGTTAAAGGGATCGTTTAAAGGTATTACAAAGTTTTGGTATGAAGTCATGAATTTGGTTCAAATGAACATATTGGAAGCATATGCGATCCTACAATATTCAGTGATCGTTGTCGCGGTCGAAATCGACTCTAAAGTTATGAAATTGTAAATAATAAACACTTTATGTTGTATAGCTCCCTTTCAAGGTCAAGTTATTAATGAAGCTGTAAAACAATGTTTCTTGCCTGAAATCGACCGATTAGCTATTCCCGTTCGGAAATTTTATACCACAACTACATATTCTGAGATTTTCATGGTCGCAGCTACCATTGTACGGCCGTAGGAGCTATTTGAAATTTATCAAAATTTACCGGGAGCACCGGTAAATCTTTATATTCAATTTTTCTCGAAAGCAAAAGTGTCTTAGGGGCTAAAATTTCTAGTGCTTTTAATGCATCCACAGTGGCATCCAAATATATCAAAATTTTAAAGAATCACTATCCACCCATTTTTCAAAATTTCCCAAAACTTTGTAATACCTTTAACAATGTCAAATCTGAGATACACGGTCCTACATGTTACCAGTGTCTGTGATATGGTGTAATATTGAAGCCCTAAAAAAATCGCGCTTCGAAATGATCAAGAAGTGCCTCAAAAAAGTAAAAAATCTTTGAGTGACCGGTTTTACCATACTCGTTTTCCCCCATAGACTGTAGTGTTATGAAAACCGTCAGGCGAACGGTTTTCAAAATTTGTAATTCTAATCATAAATATCTTGATAATCAGACAGGCGATCGGCTTGTAAAAGTCATGGGGTTCCTGACTGACCTAAAGGTTTCTAATTATCATTGCATCATGAGCTAAATCCAGAATTTAGTTTCAGAATCTGAGACAAAGTTACCGGATCCCTTTAAGGGCGACACAGAATGCAAAGGTCCCACCTTGCAATTTGTCCCGTCCTTAAAGGTAATACAAAGTTTTGGGAAATTTTGAAAATTGGGTGGATAGTGGATCTTTACAATTTTGATATATTTGAATGCCCCTGTGGATGTATTATAAGCACTGAAAAAATTAGCCCCTAAAACACTTCTGTTTTCGAGAAAAATTGAATATAAAAATTTACCGGTGCTCCCGGTAAATTTTGATAAATTTCAAATAGCGCCTATGGCCGTACAATGGTAGCTGTGACCATGAAAATCTCAGAATATGTAGTTGTGATATATAATTTCCAAATGGGAATTGCTAATCGGTCGATTTTAGTTAAAAAACATTGTTTGATAGCTTAATTAATATCTTGACCATGAGAGGGAGCTATACGACATAAGAAGTTTATTATTTATAATTTCATAATTTTAGACTCGATTTCAACCGCGACAACGATCAATGAATATTGTAGGAACGCATACGCTTCCAATATGTTAATTTGAACCAAATTCATGACCCCATACCAAAACTTTGTAATACCTTTAACATCTCTTGGAATGATCTGCGATTACATAAATTGGATAGACAGAGATCTACGCTCCTATATCGAGATGAAAAGAGATTATTTCATGACATGTTAAGGGCGTTACCGAATGCAAGGGTCCCCCCTTGCAATTTGTCCCGTCCTTAACATCTCATGGAATGATTTGCGATTACATAGATTGGATAGACAGAGATCTACACTCCTATATAGAGATGAAAAGAGATCATTTCATGACATGTTAAGGGCGACACAGAATGCAAGGGTCCCCCCTTGCCATTTGGGCGACTCCGAATGCAAGGCTCCCCCCTTGCAATTTGTCCCGCCCTTAACATCTCATGGAATGATCGGCGATTACATTGTTTGGATAGGCAGAGATCTACACTCCTATATAGAGATGAAAAGAGATCATTTCATGACATGTTAAGGGCGACACAGAATGTAAGGGTCCCCCCTTGCCATTTGGGCGACTCCAAATGCAAGGCTCCCCCCTTGCAATTTGTCCCGGCCTTAACATCTCATGGAATGATCGGCGATTAAATTGTTTGGATAGGTAGAGATCTATACTCCTGTATAGAGATGAAAAGAGAACATTTCATGACATGTTAAGGGCGACACAGAATGCAAGGGTCCCCCCTTGCCATTTGGGCGACTCCGAATGCAAGGCTCCCCCCTTGCAATTTGTCCCGCCCTTAACATCTCATGGAATGATCGGCGATTACATTGTTTGGATAGGCAGAGATCTACACTCCTATATAGAGATGAAAAGAGATCATTTCATGACATGTTAAGGGCGACACAGAATGCAAGGGTCCCCCCTTGCCATTTGGACGACTCCGAATGCTAGGCTCCCCCCTTGCCATTTAGGCGACACAGAATGCAAGGCTCCCCCTTGCCATTTGGGCGACACAAAATGCAAGGCTCCCCCTTGCAATTTGTCCCGTCCTTAACATCTCATGGAATGATCTGCGATTACATAGTTTGGATAGACAGAGATCTACACTCCAATATCGAGATGAAAAGAGATCATTTCATGACATGTTAAGGGCGACACAGAATGCAAAGATCCCACCTTGCAATTCGCCCCGTCCTTAACATCTCATGGAATGATATGCGATTACATAGTTTGGATAGACAGAGATCTACACTCCTATATCGAGATGTAAAGAGATCATTTCAGACATGTTAAGGGCGACACAGAATGCAAGGCTACCCCCTTGCAATTTGTCCCGTCCTTAACATCTCATGGAATGATCTGCGATTACATAGTTTGGATAGACAGAGATCTACACTCCAATATCGAGATGAAAAGAGATCATTTCATGACATGTTAAGGGCGACACAGAATGCAAAGATCCCACCTTGCAATTTGTCCCGTCCTTAACATCTCATGGAATGATCTGCGATTATATAGTTTGGATAGACAGAGATCTACACTCCTATATCGAGATGTAAAGAGATCATTTCAGACATGTTAAGGGCGACACAAAATGCAAGGGTCCCCCTTGCAATTTGTCCCGTCCTTAACATCTCATGGAATGATCTGCGATTACATAAATTGGATAGACAGAGATCTACACTCCTATATCGAGATGAAAAGAGATTATTTCATGACATGTTAAGGGCGACACCGAATGCAAGGGTCCCCCTTGCAATTTGTCCCGTCCTTATCATCTCATGGAATGATTTGCGATTACATAAATTGGATAGACAGAGATCTACACTCCTATATAGAGATCAAAAGAGATCATTTCATGACATGTTAAGGGCGACACAGAATGCAAGGGTCTCCCCTTGCCATTTGGGCGACACAGAATGCAAGGCTCCCCCCTTGCCATTTGGGCGACACTGAATGCAAGGCTCCCCCCTAGCCATTTGGGCGACACAGAATGCAAGGCTCCCCTTTGCCATTTTGGCGACACAGAATGCAAGGCTCCCCCTTGTCATTTGGGCGACACAGAATGCAAGGCTACCCCCTTGCAATTTGTCCCGTCCTTAACATCTCATGGAATGATCTGCGATTACATAGTTTGGATAGACAGAGATCTACACTCCAATATCGAGATGAAAAGAGATCATTTCATGACATGTTAAGGGCGACACAGAATGCAAAGATCCCACCTTGCAATTTGTCCCGTCCTTAACATCTCATGGAATGATCTGCGATTACATAGTTTGGATAGACAGAGATCTACACTCCTATATCGAGATGTAAAGAGATCATTTCAGACATGTTAAGGGCGACACAAAATGCAAGGGTCCCCCTTGCAATTTGTCCCGTCCTTAACATCTCATGGAATGATCTGCGATTACATAAATTGGATAGACAGAGATCTACACTCCTATATCGAGATGAAAAGAGATTATTTCATGACATGTTAAGGGCGACACCGAATGCAAGGGTCCCCTTTGCAATTTGTCCCGTCCTTATCATCTCATGGAATGATTTGCGATTACATAAATTGGATAGACAGAGATCTACACTCCTATATAGAGATGAAAAGAGATCATTTCATGACATGTTAAGGGCGTTACCGAATGCAAGGGTCCCCCCTTGCAATTTGTCCCGTCCTTAACATCTCATGGAATGATTTGCGATTACATAAATTGGATAGACAGAGATCTACACTCCTATATAGAGATGAAAAGAGATCATTTCATGACATGTTAAGGGCGACACAGAATGCAAGGGTCCCCCCTTGCCATTTGGGCGACTCCAAATGCAAGGCTCCCCCCTTGCAATTTGTCCCGGCCTTAACATCTCATGGAATGATCGGCGATTAAATTGTTTGGATAGGTAGAGATCTATACTCCTGTATAGAGATGAAAAGAGAACATTTCATGACATGTTAAGGGCGACACAGAATGCAAGGGTCCCCCCTTGCCATTTGGGCGACTCCGAATGCAAGGCTCCCCCCTTGCAATTTGTCCCGCCCTTAACATCTCATGGAATGATCGGCGATTACATTGTTTGGATAGGCAGAGATCTAAACTCCTATATAGAGATGAAAAGAGATCATTTCATGACATGTTAAGGGCGACACAGAATGCAAGGGTCCCCCCTTGCCATTTGGACGACTCCGAATGCTAGGCTCCCCCCTTGCCATTTAGGCGACACAGAATGCAAGGCTCCCCCTTGCCATTTGGGCGACACAGAATGCAAGGCTCCCCCTTTCCATTTGGGCGACACAGAATGCAAGGCTCCCCCCTTGCAATTTGTCCCGTCCTTAACATCTCATTGAATGATCGGCGATTACATAGTTTGGATAGACAGAGATCTACACTCCAATATCGAGATGAAAAGAGATCATTTCATGACATGTTAAGGGCGACACAGAATGCAAAGATCCCACCTTGCAATTTGTCCCGTCCTTAACATCTCATGGAATGATCTGCGATTATATAGTTTGGATAGACAGAGATCTACACTCCTATATCGAGATGTAAAGAGATCATTTCAGACATGTTAAGGGCGACACAAAATGCAAGGGTCCCCCTTGCAATTTGTCCCGTCCTTAACATCTCATGGAATGATCTGCGATTACATAAATTGGATAGACAGAGATCTACACTCCTATATCGAGATGAAAAGAGATTATTTCATGACATGTTAAGGGCGACACCGAATGCAAGGGTCCCCCTTGCAATTTGTCCCGTCCTTATCATCTCATGGAATGATTTGCGATTACATAAATTGGATAGACAGAGATCTACACTCCTATATAGAGATCAAAAGAGATCATTTCATGACATGTTAAGGGCGACACAGAATGCAAGGGTCTCCCCTTGCCATTTGGGCGACACAGAATGCAAGGCTCCCCCCTTGCCATTTGGGCGACACTGAATGCAAGGCTCCCCCCTAGCCATTTGGGCGACACAGAATGCAAGGCTCCCCTTTGCCATTTTGGCGACACAGAATGCAAGGCTCCCCCTTGTCATTTGGGCGACACAGAATGCAAGGCTACCCCCTTGCAATTTGTCCCGTCCTTAACATCTCATGGAATGATCTGCGATTACATAGTTTGGATAGACAGAGATCTACACTCCAATATCGAGATGAAAAGAGATCATTTCATGACATGTTAAGGGCGACACAGAATGCAAAGATCCCACCTTGCAATTTGTCCCGTCCTTAACATCTCATGGAATGATCTGCGATTACATAGTTTGGATAGACAGAGATCTACACTCCTATATCGAGATGTAAAGAGATCATTTCAGACATGTTAAGGGCGACACAAAATGCAAGGGTCCCCCTTGCAATTTGTCCCGTCCTTAACATCTCATGGAATGATCTGCGATTACATAAATTGGATAGACAGAGATCTACACTCCTATATCGAGATGAAAAGAGATTATTTCATGACATGTTAAGGGCGACACCGAATGCAAGGGTCCCCTTTGCAATTTGTCCCGTCCTTATCATCTCATGGAATGATTTGCGATTACATAAATTGGATAGACAGAGATCTACACTCCTATATAGAGATGAAAAGAGATCATTTCATGACATGTTAAGGGCGTTACCGAATGCAAGGGTCCCCCCTTGCAATTTGTCCCGTCCTTAACATCTCATGGAATGATTTGCGATTACATAAATTGGATAGACAGAGATCTACACTCCTATATAGAGATGAAAAGAGATCATTTCATGACATGTTAAGGGCGACACAGAATGCAAGGGTCCCCCCTTGCCATTTGGGCGACTCCAAATGCAAGGCTCCCCCCTTGCAATTTGTCCCGGCCTTAACATCTCATGGAATGATCGGCGATTAAATTGTTTGGATAGGTAGAGATCTATACTCCTGTATAGAGATGAAAAGAGAACATTTCATGACATGTTAAGGGCGACACAGAATGCAAGGGTCCCCCCTTGCCATTTGGGCGACTCCGAATGCAAGGCTCCCCCCTTGCAATTTGTCCCGCCCTTAACATCTCATGGAATGATCGGCGATTACATTGTTTGGATAGGCAGAGATCTAAACTCCTATATAGAGATGAAAAGAGATCATTTCATGACATGTTAAGGGCGACACAGAATGCAAGGGTCCCCCCTTGCCATTTGGACGACTCCGAATGCTAGGCTCCCCCCTTGCCATTTAGGCGACACAGAATGCAAGGCTCCCCCTTGCCATTTGGGCGACACAGAATGCAAGGCTCCCCCTTTCCATTTGGGCGACACAGAATGCAAGGCTCCCCCCTTGCAATTTGTCCCGTCCTTAACATCTCATTGAATGATCGGCGATTACATAGTTTGGATAGACAGAGATCTAAACTCCTATATAGAGATGAAAAGAGATCATTTCATGACATGTTAAGAGCGACACAAAATGCAAGGGTCTCCCCTTGCCATTTAGGCGACACAGAATGCAAGGCTCCCCCCTTGCCATTTGGGCGACACTGAATGCAAGGCTCCCCCTAGCCATTTGGGCGACACAGAATGCAAGGCTCCCCCTTGCCATTTTGGCGACACAGAATGCAAGGCTCCCCCCTTGTCATTTGGGCGACACAGAATGCAAGGCTACCCCCTTGCAATTTGTCCCGCCCTTAACATCTCATGGAATGATCGGCGATTACATTGTTTGGATAGGCAGAGATCTAAACTCCTATATAGAGATGAAAAGAGATCATTTCATGACATGTTAAGGGCGACACAGAATGCAAGGGTCCCCCCTTGCCATTTGGACGACTCCGAATGCTAGGCTCCCCCCTTGCCATTTAGGCGACACAGAATGCAAGGCTCCCCCTTGCCATTTGGGCGACACAGAATGCAAGGCTCCCCCTTTCCATTTGGGCGACACAGAATGCAAGGCTCCCCCCTTGCAATTTGTCCCGTCCTTAACATCTCATTGAATGATCGGCGATTACATAGTTTGGATAGACAGAGATCTAAACTCCTATATAGAGATGAAAAGAGATCATTTCATGACATGTTAAGAGCGACACAAAATGCAAGGGTCTCCCCTTGCCATTTAGGCGACACAGAATGCAAGGCTCCCCCCTTGCCATTTGGGCGACACTGAATGCAAGGCTCCCCCCTAGCCATTTGGGCGACACAGAATGCAAGGCTCCCCCTTGCCATTTTGGCGACACAGAATGCAAGGCTCCCCCCTTGTCATTTGGGCGACACAGAATGCAAGGCTACCCCCTTGCAATTTGTCCCGTCCTTAACATCTCATGGAATGATCTGCGATTACATAGTTTGGATAGACAGAGATCTACACTCCAATATCGAGATGAAAAGAGATCATTTCATGACATGTTAAGGGCGACACAGAATGCAAAGATCCCACCTTGCAATTTGTCCCGTCCTTAACATCTCATGGAATGATCTGCGATTATATAGTTTGGATAGACAGAGATCTACACTCCTATATCGAGATGTAAAGAGATCATTTCAGACATGTTAAGGGCGACACAAAATGCAAGGGTCCCCCTTGCAATTTGTCCCGTCCTTAACATCTCATGGAATGATCTGCGATTACATAAATTGGATAGACAGAGATCTACACTCCTATATCGAGATGAAAAGAGATTATTTCATGACATGTTAAGGGCGACACCGAATGCAAGGGTCCCCCTTGCAATTTGTCCCGTCCTTATCATCTCATGGAATGATTTGCGATTACATAAATTGGATAGACAGAGATCTACACTCCTATATAGAGATCAAAAGAGATCATTTCATGACATGTTAAGGGCGACACAGAATGCAAGGGTCTCCCCTTGCCATTTGGGCGACACAGAATGCAAGGCTCCCCCCTTGCCATTTGGGCGACACTGAATGCAAGGCTCCCCCCTAGCCATTTGGGCGACACAGAATGCAAGGCTCCCCTTTGCCATTTTGGCGACACAGAATGCAAGGCTCCCCCTTGTCATTTGGGCGACACAGAATGCAAGGCTACCCCCTTGCAATTTGTCCCGTCCTTAACATCTCATGGAATGATCTGCGATTACATAGTTTGGATAGACAGAGATCTACACTCCAATATCGAGATGAAAAGAGATCATTTCATGACATGTTAAGGGCGACACAGAATGCAAAGATCCCACCTTGCAATTTGTCCCGTCCTTAACATCTCATGGAATGATCTGCGATTACATAGTTTGGATAGACAGAGATCTACACTCCTATATCGAGATGTAAAGAGATCATTTCAGACATGTTAAGGGCGACACAAAATGCAAGGGTCCCCCTTGCAATTTGTCCCGTCCTTAACATCTCATGGAATGATCTGCGATTACATAAATTGGATAGACAGAGATCTACACTCCTATATCGAGATGAAAAGAGATTATTTCATGACATGTTAAGGGCGACACCGAATGCAAGGGTCCCCTTTGCAATTTGTCCCGTCCTTATCATCTCATGGAATGATTTGCGATTACATAAATTGGATAGACAGAGATCTACACTCCTATATAGAGATGAAAAGAGATCATTTCATGACATGTTAAGGGCGTTACCGAATGCAAGGGTCCCCCCTTGCAATTTGTCCCGTCCTTAACATCTCATGGAATGATTTGCGATTACATAAATTGGATAGACAGAGATCTACACTCCTATATAGAGATGAAAAGAGATCATTTCATGACATGTTAAGGGCGACACAGAATGCAAGGGTCCCCCCTTGCCATTTGGGCGACTCCAAATGCAAGGCTCCCCCCTTGCAATTTGTCCCGGCCTTAACATCTCATGGAATGATCGGCGATTAAATTGTTTGGATAGGTAGAGATCTATACTCCTGTATAGAGATGAAAAGAGAACATTTCATGACATGTTAAGGGCGACACAGAATGCAAGGGTCCCCCCTTGCCATTTGGGCGACTCCGAATGCAAGGCTCCCCCCTTGCAATTTGTCCCGCCCTTAACATCTCATGGAATGATCGGCGATTACATTGTTTGGATAGGCAGAGATCTAAACTCCTATATAGAGATGAAAAGAGATCATTTCATGACATGTTAAGGGCGACACAGAATGCAAGGGTCCCCCCTTGCCATTTGGACGACTCCGAATGCTAGGCTCCCCCCTTGCCATTTAGGCGACACAGAATGCAAGGCTCCCCCTTGCCATTTGGGCGACACAGAATGCAAGGCTCCCCCTTTCCATTTGGGCGACACAGAATGCAAGGCTCCCCCCTTGCAATTTGTCCCGTCCTTAACATCTCATTGAATGATCGGCGATTACATAGTTTGGATAGACAGAGATCTAAACTCCTATATAGAGATGAAAAGAGATCATTTCATGACATGTTAAGAGCGACACAAAATGCAAGGGTCTCCCCTTGCCATTTAGGCGACACAGAATGCAAGGCTCCCCCCTTGCCATTTGGGCGACACTGAATGCAAGGCTCCCCCCTAGCCATTTGGGCGACACAGAATGCAAGGCTCCCCCTTGCCATTTTGGCGACACAGAATGCAAGGCTCCCCCCTTGTCATTTGGGCGACACAGAATGCAAGGCTACCCCCTTGCAATTTGTCCCGTCCTTAACATCTCATGGAATGATCTGCGATTACATAGTTTGGATAGACAGAGATCTACACTCCAATATCGAGATGAAAAGAGATCATTTCATGACATGTTAAGGGCGACACAGAATGCAAAGATCCCACCTTGCAATTTGTCCCGTCCTTAACATCTCATGGAATGATCTGCGATTATATAGTTTGGATAGACAGAGATCTACACTCCTATATCGAGATGTAAAGAGATCATTTCAGACATGTTAAGGGCGACACAAAATGCAAGGGTCCCCCTTGCAATTTGTCCCGTCCTTAACATCTCATGGAATGATCTGCGATTACATAAATTGGATAGACAGAGATCTACACTCCTATATCGAGATGAAAAGAGATTATTTCATGACATGTTAAGGGCGACACCGAATGCAAGGGTCCCCCTTGCAATTTGTCCCGTCCTTATCATCTCATGGAATGATTTGCGATTACATAAATTGGATAGACAGAGATCTACACTCCTATATAGAGATCAAAAGAGATCATTTCATGACATGTTAAGGGCGACACAGAATGCAAGGGTCTCCCCTTGCCATTTGGGCGACACAGAATGCAAGGCTCCCCCCTTGCCATTTGGGCGACACTGAATGCAAGGCTCCCCCCTAGCCATTTGGGCGACACAGAATGCAAGGCTCCCCTTTGCCATTTTGGCGACACAGAATGCAAGGCTCCCCCTTGTCATTTGGGCGACACAGAATGCAAGGCTACCCCCTTGCAATTTGTCCCGTCCTTAACATCTCATGGAATGATCTGCGATTACATAGTTTGGATAGACAGAGATCTACACTCCAATATCGAGATGAAAAGAGATCATTTCATGACATGTTAAGGGCGACACAGAATGCAAAGATCCCACCTTGCAATTTGTCCCGTCCTTAACATCTCATGGAATGATCTGCGATTACATAGTTTGGATAGACAGAGATCTACACTCCTATATCGAGATGTAAAGAGATCATTTCAGACATGTTAAGGGCGACACAAAATGCAAGGGTCCCCCTTGCAATTTGTCCCGTCCTTAACATCTCATGGAATGATCTGCGATTACATAAATTGGATAGACAGAGATCTACACTCCTATATCGAGATGAAAAGAGATTATTTCATGACATGTTAAGGGCGACACCGAATGCAAGGGTCCCCTTTGCAATTTGTCCCGTCCTTATCATCTCATGGAATGATTTGCGATTACATAAATTGGATAGACAGAGATCTACACTCCTATATAGAGATGAAAAGAGATCATTTCATGACATGTTAAGGGCGTTACCGAATGCAAGGGTCCCCCCTTGCAATTTGTCCCGTCCTTAACATCTCATGGAATGATTTGCGATTACATAAATTGGATAGACAGAGATCTACACTCCTATATAGAGATGAAAAGAGATCATTTCATGACATGTTAAGGGCGACACAGAATGCAAGGGTCCCCCCTTGCCATTTGGGCGACTCCAAATGCAAGGCTCCCCCCTTGCAATTTGTCCCGGCCTTAACATCTCATGGAATGATCGGCGATTAAATTGTTTGGATAGGTAGAGATCTATACTCCTGTATAGAGATGAAAAGAGAACATTTCATGACATGTTAAGGGCGACACAGAATGCAAGGGTCCCCCCTTGCCATTTGGGCGACTCCGAATGCAAGGCTCCCCCCTTGCAATTTGTCCCGCCCTTAACATCTCATGGAATGATCGGCGATTACATTGTTTGGATAGGCAGAGATCTAAACTCCTATATAGAGATGAAAAGAGATCATTTCATGACATGTTAAGGGCGACACAGAATGCAAGGGTCCCCCCTTGCCATTTGGTCGACTCCGAATGCTAGGCTCCCCCCTTGCCATTTAGGCGACACAGAATGCAAGGCTCCCCCTTGCCATTTGGGCGACACAGAATGCAAGGCTCCCCCTTTCCATTTGGGCGACACAGAATGCAAGGCTCCCCCCTTGCAATTTGTCCCGTCCTTAACATCTCATTGAATGATCGGCGATTACATAGTTTGGATAGACAGAGATCTAAACTCCTATATAGAGATGAAAAGAGATCATTTCATGACATGTTAAGAGCGACACAAAATGCAAGGGTCTCCCCTTGCCATTTAGGCGACACAGAATGCAAGGCTCCCCCCTTGCCATTTGGGCGACACTGAATGCAAGGCTCCCCCTAGCCATTTGGGCGACACAGAATGCAAGGCTCCCCCTTGCCATTTTGGCGACACAGAATGCAAGGCTCCCCCCTTGTCATTTGGGCGACACAGAATGCAAGGCTACCCCCTTGCAATTTGTCCCGCCCTTAACATCTCATGGAATGATCGGCGATTACATTGTTTGGATAGGCAGAGATCTAAACTCCTATATAGAGATGAAAAGAGATCATTTCATGACATGTTAAGGGCGACACAGAATGCAAGGGTCCCCCCTTGCCATTTGGACGACTCCGAATGCTAGGCTCCCCCCTTGCCATTTAGGCGACACAGAATGCAAGGCTCCCCCTTGCCATTTGGGCGACACAGAATGCAAGGCTCCCCCTTTCCATTTGGGCGACACAGAATGCAAGGCTCCCCCCTTGCAATTTGTCCCGTCCTTAACATCTCATTGAATGATCGGCGATTACATAGTTTGGATAGACAGAGATCTAAACTCCTATATAGAGATGAAAAGAGATCATTTCATGACATGTTAAGAGCGACACAAAATGCAAGGGTCTCCCCTTGCCATTTAGGCGACACAGAATGCAAGGCTCCCCCCTTGCCATTTGGGCGACACTGAATGCAAGGCTCCCCCCTAGCCATTTGGGCGACACAGAATGCAAGGCTCCCCCTTGCCATTTTGGCGACACAGAATGCAAGGCTCCCCCCTTGTCATTTGGGCGACACAGAATGCAAGGCTACCCCCTTGCAATTTGTCCCGTCCTTAACATCTCATGGAATGATCTGCGATTACATAGTTTGGATAGACAGAGATCTACACTCCAATATCGAGATGAAAAGAGATCATTTCATGACATGTTAAGGGCGACACAGAATGCAAAGATCCCACCTTGCAATTTGTCCCGTCCTTAACATCTCATGGAATGATCTGCGATTATATAGTTTGGATAGACAGAGATCTACACTCCTATATCGAGATGTAAAGAGATCATTTCAGACATGTTAAGGGCGACACAAAATGCAAGGGTCCCCCTTGCAATTTGTCCCGTCCTTAACATCTCATGGAATGATCTGCGATTACATAAATTGGATAGACAGAGATCTACACTCCTATATCGAGATGAAAAGAGATTATTTCATGACATGTTAAGGGCGACACCGAATGCAAGGGTCCCCCTTGCAATTTGTCCCGTCCTTATCATCTCATGGAATGATTTGCGATTACATAAATTGGATAGACAGAGATCTACACTCCTATATAGAGATCAAAAGAGATCATTTCATGACATGTTAAGGGCGACACAGAATGCAAGGGTCTCCCCTTGCCATTTGGGCGACACAGAATGCAAGGCTCCCCCCTTGCCATTTGGGCGACACTGAATGCAAGGCTCCCCCCTAGCCATTTGGGCGACACAGAATGCAAGGCTCCCCTTTGCCATTTTGGCGACACAGAATGCAAGGCTCCCCCTTGTCATTTGGGCGACACAGAATGCAAGGCTACCCCCTTGCAATTTGTCCCGTCCTTAACATCTCATGGAATGATCTGCGATTACATAGTTTGGATAGACAGAGATCTACACTCCAATATCGAGATGAAAAGAGATCATTTCATGACATGTTAAGGGCGACACAGAATGCAAAGATCCCACCTTGCAATTTGTCCCGTCCTTAACATCTCATGGAATGATCTGCGATTACATAGTTTGGATAGACAGAGATCTACACTCCTATATCGAGATGTAAAGAGATCATTTCAGACATGTTAAGGGCGACACAAAATGCAAGGGTCCCCCTTGCAATTTGTCCCGTCCTTAACATCTCATGGAATGATCTGCGATTACATAAATTGGATAGACAGAGATCTACACTCCTATATCGAGATGAAAAGAGATTATTTCATGACATGTTAAGGGCGACACCGAATGCAAGGGTCCCCTTTGCAATTTGTCCCGTCCTTATCATCTCATGGAATGATTTGCGATTACATAAATTGGATAGACAGAGATCTACACTCCTATATAGAGATGAAAAGAGATCATTTCATGACATGTTAAGGGCGTTACCGAATGCAAGGGTCCCCCCTTGCAATTTGTCCCGTCCTTAACATCTCATGGAATGATTTGCGATTACATAAATTGGATAGACAGAGATCTACACTCCTATATAGAGATGAAAAGAGATCATTTCATGACATGTTAAGGGCGACACAGAATGCAAGGGTCCCCCCTTGCCATTTGGGCGACTCCAAATGCAAGGCTCCCCCCTTGCAATTTGTCCCGGCCTTAACATCTCATGGAATGATCGGCGATTAAATTGTTTGGATAGGTAGAGATCTATACTCCTGTACAGTGTGTCTCTAAAAAAAGTAAACCCAACTTCAACGGCAAATTTTCAGAAAACTATAAAATATTTACACATTATTTGTTCATGGTTAGATAGTCCAATAAGTCCTCTGTCCAATTATATCACTTAGGTTATCTGACGCTCATGCATGACTGAGCATGATTCAACTTAGTGAACTGGTGTCAAATCATCACTGTGGCAAGTTATTTCTTGCTATTGTCATGCATTCAGGGCCTATTTGAAGTTAAATGTTTGTCACATGTTAGGCCTATGATTAAATCATCATTGTGGCAAGTTATTTCTTGCTATTGTCATGCATTCAGGGCCTATTTGAAGTTAAATGTTTGTCACATGTTAGGCCTATGATTACATAACAACTTCAGCAAAGGTTGTTCCTAACACAGGCACACTTCACATGCTTTCCAAACATGGTACAGTTGACAATTGAGCAGAGAGTATTCCTGGTAACTCGATACCAGGAAACAAGAAGTTTCGTGGAAGTTCAAGATGCTTTTCGGGTGCAGTTCCCCGAGAGGCAGCCTCCAACAAAAAGAGCCATCTGGTACAATGTGAGAAAGTATGCTGATCACGGAACCAGTTTGAACAGGAATAAAGGACACTCTGGCCACAGACGAACTGGGAGGTCTGCTGAAAACATCCAAGTGGTAAGAGAGGCCATCCAAGCCAACCCACGCATAAGCACCAGGAGAAATGATACTGGAATACCACGCGCAACTTTTAACAGAATAGCAAGACTGGATTTGCATCTCCATCCATATCATGTTCATGTTCAGCACCAACTTCTACCAGCTGATTTTCCCAGACGACTTCGATTTTCACAATGGTTTGTGAACCGGTGCAACCGAGATCGACAGTTCCTCCAGTTTTTTACCATCGGGGATGAAGCAACGTTTTCCATGGATGGAATGGTAAACACCCACAATGAGCACGAGTATGCTGAACTCCATCATCCACCGGGATATGCTTTTAATAAGAACATGAGCAGGGAGAAAGTGAGTGTCTGGATTGGTCTTTGTGGCAATGGTTCATTGGTGGGACCTTACTTTTTTTAAGGCAACATCAATGGCAGGGCGTACCTTGACATGCTGAACAATTTTATTGTGCCTGAGATGGAACAGATCTTCCCCCGACAACGACGCGGAGCATTCCGCAGGGCCTGGTGGGCTCAGGATGGGGCCCCAGCCCACAGACTTATTGCTGTGAGGAATCGTTTGACTGAACTCTTTGGCAATCGCATCATTGCTCTTCATTTCCCAGTTGAGTGGCCTGCACGTTCACCAGATCTGACACCATGCGATTTCTTTCTTTGGGGGTATCTTAAAGGAAAAGTGTTCCAAACCCCACCGGCCACAATTCAGGAGCTGAGGCAACAGATAACAGGTGAAGTGAACCGATTACGACAAGATCAGGGAATGATCAGGCGTGCTGTCAGGGACATGAGGAGGCGTTGCGAGCTTTGCATCGAAAGGAATGGCGGTCATGTCGAGGGTACACATCCCTAAGCTATGCTCGTAAGAAATCAGACATTTCCTATGTCATTTGATTGATGAACTTCCAACCAAAGTGCAATTCTAACTTGCCACAGTGATGATTTCACACCCATTCACTAAGTTGAATCATGCTCAGTCATGCATGAGAGTTACATAACCTACGTGGTATCATTGGACAGAGGACTTATTGGACTATCTAACCATAAAAAATAATGTGTAAATATTTTATAGTTTTCTGAAAATTTGCCGTTGAAGTTGGGTTTACTTTTTTTAGAGACACACTGTATAGAGATGAAAAGAGAACATTTCATGACATGTTAAGGGCGACACAGAATGCAAGGGTCCCCCCTTGCCATTTGGGCGACTCCGAATGCAAGGCTCCCCCCTTGCAATTTGTCCCGCCCTTAACATCTCATGGAATGATCGGCGATTACATTGTTTGGATAGGCAGAGATCTAAACTCCTATATAGAGATGAAAAGAGATCATTTCATGACATGTTAAGGGCGACACAGAATGCAAGGGTCCCCCCTTGCCATTTGGACGACTCCGAATGCTAGGCTCCCCCCTTGCCATTTAGGCGACACAGAATGCAAGGCTCCCCCTTGCCATTTGGGCGACACAGAATGCAAGGCTCCCCCTTTCCATTTGGGCGACACAGAATGCAAGGCTCCCCCCTTGCAATTTGTCCCGTCCTTAACATCTCATTGAATGATCGGCGATTACATAGTTTGGATAGACAGAGATCTAAACTCCTATATAGAGATGAAAAGAGATCATTTCATGACATGTTAAGAGCGACACAAAATGCAAGGGTCTCCCCTTGCCATTTAGGCGACACAGAATGCAAGGCTCCCCCCTTGCCATTTGGGCGACACTGAATGCAAGGCTCCCCCTAGCCATTTGGGCGACACAGAATGCAAGGCTCCCCCTTGCCATTTTGGCGACACAGAATGCAAGGCTCCCCCCTTGTCATTTGGGCGACACAGAATGCAAGGCTACCCCCTTGCAATTTGTCCCGTCCTTAACATCTCATGGAATGATCTGCGATTACATAGTTTGGATAGACAGAGATCTACACTCCAATATCGAGATGAAAAGAGATCATTTCATGACATGTTAAGGGCGACACAGAATGCAAAGATCCCACCTTGCAATTTGTCCCGTCCTTAACATCTCATGGAATGATCTGCGATTACATAGTTTGGATAGACAGAGATCTACACTCCTATATCGAGATGTAAAGAGATCATTTCAGACATGTTAAGGGCGACACAAAATGCAAGGGTCCCCCTTGCAATTTGTCCCGTCCTTAACATCTCATGGAATGATCTGCGATTACATAAATTGGATAGACAGAGATCTACACTCCTATATCGAGATGAAAAGAGATTATTTCATGACATGTTAAGGGCGACACCGAATGCAAGGGTCCCCCTTGCAATTTGTCCCGTCCTTATCATCTCATGGAATGATTTGCGATTACATAAATTGGATAGACAGAGATCTACACTCCTATATCGAGATGAAAAGAGATTATTTCATGACATGTTAAGGGCGACACCGAATGCAAGGGTCCCCCTTGCAATTTGTCCCGTCCTTATCATCTCATGGAATGATCTGCGATAACATAAATTGGATAGTATTTGTTACATGAGCAATATAATTTTTATTCACATAGTTATGACATCTATGCAGAAATAAAAAATTCAATGTAATTATCTTGAGTACTAGTCACTAATATATTCCGTTCCAAACAAAATGGAATAATTGCATTCGTCATCACCAACCCAAAGCTAAAGAAAGACACCTCGAAATGAATTGTTGTATAACTTAAATAAATTTTCTTTTTAAGGATGGAAATATGTTCATGAAATGCCTGTTGAAAATATTCTTAAAGTTCCGACTTGGAAAATGAAATGGGCATCAAATTTAACTTAACATGTTCAAGGCTGGACAAATTATATTATTTCTTTGAAATGCTGCCTTTTGTTATTTTAGTTTCAAGATTTGTCACTGAACACTTTGAGCATGGCTAATTCTGATTCTAAATATAACTATGCAAACACATTTCCCATAAGCATTTTTATATGCTAAATAATTGTATTGCTCTATTGTGTGTCAGCAAATAAATGTTAACTCTGTTTAATATTAGACTGTTTTAAATTTGGCATGTTTAAATATTTCTTTTTGATATCGCTTTTTGAGCTAAACAAATGATAGCATCATATATCTGGTTGCTTACTAACAAGCATTTATGCTTTCGTAGAGGTCAGGTAATATAACCACCACTAAAACTAAAACAATCTATCTTTTTAACCGTAAAATGCTGTTTCGTATGACCTCCACGTCATAGAAAAATGGAATGTGCAGAATACCTGCTGAAAATTATAGCAAAATATATGTATAAAGCTAAATGATGTCCCCAAATAAATAAATAAATACTATATACAATAGGCTTCAACACAACCGACCGGCATGAGGTTCTTGGGACATCTCATACGAAAGTCTTTTTGACAACCTTCTGATCGTTCATCAGACAAACATTGGCCTCGTGTGCAGTCGGTCTCATTGGACGTTCCGCTTTATTAATAATAACACAAAAGATAGATTTATTGAGCGCATAATTAACAGAAGTTTTTCTATGCGCTTTACAGAGTAAAAAATAAGCATGTACAAGTATATTTAAATAGTTACAAAAACGAAATATAGAAACCTTAAACTAAATACATATGTAAATAAGAGTATTAATTTATTACGAGCAAAGTTAATATAGATGGCAAATATTTATGAAAAATCAATTAGAGTAACATATTCAATTATAATACATTAATTAATTTATTTATTTATTTATTCAAACTTCTAGGCGTACAAAACGTGTTCATTATGGTAATAATATGAATGTAATAATGTTCGTAAAGAACAATATTTGCCTCGGATAAAAATAATCGTGTAAACCTTTAAGGAATACACAAGTAAGACAGAGTGTAAAGTATACTCCTGCTTTCCTTTACTAGAAAGTTTATGGTGCATTATTTGAAACCCAATAATGTTTGTTTTATTATAGTGAAGGTAGCGCTAGGCGGTCTACATAAAGTGCTTTTCAGTCGATCTTTATAGCTCGGCCATCCTCCCGAATGTATTTGATCTCACGGCGGAGTTATCAAGCATAAGCCTGAGCATCTGTGGTGTACGTAGTTTTCTTGGAACTTTGTACTGGTTGGCTGTAGTGGTCGTGTTCGTTAGGATGAAGTCATGTAACAGGCTAAATGTACCGGGTTTCACAATGTGAACGCTGGGGGTTGCTATGCAACCTTTCTCACGATACGACTTGTAGGTGAAAGACAACCGCTGTAGCTCACTGTCAATCTACAAGGGGAGAGCAAAAGTGAAACTAATACATGGTTCAATTATACGACAAAAAACAAACACAACGAGTAGAATAATATCCTGTGTAATTATTGATGGATTCAAGAAATAACACAGAAGCGCTTGCTCCCTCCCCCCCCCCCCCCGGGCATATTACGACATGGGTCACTGGGTGATGGGTCACAATGGGTCACTTTAACATCCTAAACATGGGTCCCACTTATTATTATTAATGTTAATAATACATGGTTATTATTGTTAATCCTTTAACATCCCCCAGGGGGGGGGGGGGAGTACTCGCATATTACGACATCGGTCACTAGGTGATGGGTACCAATGGGTCACTTTAACATCCTAAACATGGGTCCCACTTATTATTATGGGTCCGTTTTTTCAAAGTTTTTCGAGTGATTGCCATGCAAACACCAGGAAATTTTAAAAATTAAGTCTTTTTTCGAGAAAAATGACCCCTAATAATGGGTAAAAGTTTCGAGGCTTGAGCGGCACACCCCCGTCCAAACAAAATCTGAGTACCCTCTCCCCTTCGGGGCGGTGGAGGGGGGGGGCTCTTCTTCCAGTAAAATCTAACGTCGCATGACGAAAAGACAAGAGAATGCGCCTAAACGCAGCTTCATTTTTAGTCCTCGCGTAGGGTTAAACCGAATCTTGGTTGAAAATCGTTCAAATTGCTCACACTGCTTAGCTTAAATATATATCAGATAATGATTAACACTCTTACATTCCTTTTCAAAATATTTATTCAAAAAAAAAAATCAAAAATGAATCTTTGTCAGAAGTCAATGAATCTTCATGGTACAAAAACGATAATGATAAAGTAATGTGATACGTCTATCTGAGAACTCGATGACTTAGATTTTCTTCATTTTTCTTAACCCTAATAAGGCCGGGGGGGCATTATGCCCCCCCCCCCCTCCACAATTTTTCTGATTGCTCGGAAACGCATATGGATGGCGCCCCGCCGCTCGCTGACTTTTTACTTTCGAGTCTTGCGCAACTTTTAAAAGATTTTTTTTTGAAAATCGGACCTACTTTTACAAGGTCACGTGACCTTTTGTCTTTGCATGTCAGCCCGAAAATCGCTAATTTTCGTGATTTGTGTACAAAACATATGGAAAAGTAATTTTTCCTGAAAACAGATCAAACATGGGTTATTGGGTCTTGTTTAGAGTTTAGGTGGTTCTTTTGGGAGTCACAATAGTTAAATTGTAGTAAGAAATGAAAGAAAACAACAAAAACAATGAAATACATAAGTTAAAAAGACAATGAAATACATAAGAAATTATCAAAACATGGGATAACATAAGGAATAAGCTGACTCTTCCAAATTTTTGTGTCATATTATTATTCAGATTGGTCTAATAAATATATGTAGTGAAAAAGAAGCCTTAAATATGAATAATATATGATTAATGGGTAAAAATGTGATTTTTATGACTTTATTTGCATAAATTACCATAAATATGCAAATTAGTGAATTTTTCAAAAAATTGAAATTATCAGATTATTCTTTACACTTCACTTGACATGCGTGCAAATTTTCGCGGCGATCGGCCGCTTTGCGGCCGAGATCTTAAGGGGGGCCATAATCCCCCCCCCCGGCCGTACTAAGACCTCAAATAGCCCGGCCTTTTTAGGGTTAAAAGCTAAATTGTGGATATTCATGCCACCGTCTATATTGTATAATATTATTATTGTTTAGGTAAATCTGTTTTCTTCTTTGAGGGGGAGGGGGGGCGGTACCTTTGATTTTGAATAAGCTTACCAGGCAGTACTGGTCCTGATCTATGTCACCTGAGTCTGGATCTTGGTCCAACTCGATGAACACGATGTAATACGGACACACAGTCTTATCACGGTTATCTAAGATAGAAGGAGGGAGAGATAGAGATAACAAAAACAATGGAAACTATTGCAAAAGAGAATACATTTACAAGGAACCTTAACAAAGAAACTCACTTGGGTGGGGGATTTAAATCGGGAAGGAGACCGACAATGTCCATCGAGTGATAAAAAGTGCCCCTCTTGTGATAGCAAAGGTGCCCATGCTGAGTTGTAAACTGGTTATATTGTGATATTTGTTTTGCCTAGTGTGCCTTTTATACGATTTTACTATTTTCATTTCAATGGAACCTGCCCTTTAATTACATTTTATAGATATACCACCTTACCGTACTTTAAAAAAAGATTCTGACAATTCAAAATTCCCCATTTGTCTCTGTTGCATGAATTTAATGTCCAATGTGAATTTTTTTATACCCCACCATCGACAATAATTGTAATATCCTTTCATTAAAGATAAGGTCGTTAGCGTTCGTAGCTCGTTGTTAAAAGAATCTTCCCAGAGGATCAACGTTTACTTTTCATAGCTTTACACAAATCTGGCACACCACCAATTGGGATAGAATGTCCTTTTTAAACTGATTGGGCTCCAGTCGGTAATATTCGGATGGAAGGCATCAAAGTATGTACTTTTAATTTATGGAACAAAGTAATTTTGGTAAAAGAGAACAGAGCTTGATAACAAAAGCCATTTGTGAATTAAAAAACAACAACAAAAAAACAAAATCTGGGACGCAGAGTTTATATTATATAGCGGGGGGGGGGGGGGAGGGGAGGGGCTTAGTTAAACGTACCACTCTAGTTCTTTATTGTCCTTCAAAAAGGGGAAGGCGTAACGCCGGTGCGACCCTATGCAGTTTGTTATCGTAGAGGGGATCGGGGGGGAGGCTAATAAGAGAATAATGTGGTCATAGAAGACATTACAAAATAATATTAGCTGAGAAAGCATTAGAATGTAGTACATTTTGTGCCTCCTACTCACCTAACTCAGCTAAGAGTGTGCTTTCTGCTACGGCATAATCCTGTATCTGAACATCAGGCCACAGGTCCACAGCAGCACACATGGCTTCCTGCACTGTCCGCTGATCAACTTTCTCTGATACAACATTTAACATCTGACCAGACCTAGGAATATTGAACCCAAGAAACATTGGTTTTTTTTAACTGCCGAGAAAACCGTAACCCTGCATGAGACCGGGATGTCGCGAACTCTTTTTAAATCTCATGACGATATTATGACGACTTCCCCTCGAATAAAATGTTCTAGAAACTTCTAGTTACCCATTTCCACAATGAACTAGATATGATATTCGATCATATAAACCCATCTATATATTAACATTCTCTACATTTATGTAGTAAGGTAAAATATATGGAAAAAAATAAAAGGGTGTTGTTTGATGTCATACCTATACATGAACTCAGCCACGGGGGTATTCATGTGGAAACGAGTTATCTTGATGACGTCACCATAGCGAAACCGATAGCAGCCGAAGAGTTGAGTGATGACGATCTCATACACGCCACCGATTGTCAGTTCATCAAGGAACAGCGTCTCGGGATTTTCGTCTTCCCTTAAATAATTAAAATAACAAAAGGAGGCAAAGTCTTTTTTTTATATCGAAGGAAGTCTTCACTTGATTCCCATCCCCTGGGAACCAACGTTTCCACACATTATAGCATTTATAACTGCGTATTCGTTCTGGATACGTACGTAAAGGGAGATGAACTGTCTGCTAGGGTGGATTTATTGTTGCTGTTGTTGCTGATGATGGTGGTGGTGGTGATGGTGATGGTGGTGGTGGTGATGGTGATGGTGGTGAAATGTGTGAGGGGGGTATCTAGCTATCGTAAGGGTTACCACGAATTGTGTAAATTTAGCAATTTCCTATATAGGAGTGATTGACTGGTTAGTTATTGTATGCTTTCAGTCGTGGAGTGGAGGCCTACCGTATGCAGAAGGCGGTGGTGGTGGGTGGAGGGGGGGGGGGGGGAGGCTGTTAGAAAATTGAGTTGTTTGGCGATAAGACCAACGATAAACTATAGCAAAAGTTCGTTATCCTTTTCGAAGCTTTGGGCTTCGCTTTAGTTACTGAAATCTCCCATTTTGGAGCTAATATGATTTCTCATGATAATCCTAATCTCCAAATGAACTGCATTGATATTTCCTTCGTCTGACAAATGATTAATGTCGTGAATCCAACGTGAAGTTTCGGACTGTCGCTCCGTTGACCATACCCTTGGTTGTCGTTGCAACAAATCTGCCTCGCAAAGAAGTTAGGGGTAATGTAAATGGTCTGGATCGTCGATATCTCATCGTGAGTTAAACCTTGTGATCATGAAAGGTAGTCAAAGGTACGTCAACGACGGCGTACAACTCACGGACTTTGAAAGTTATGGACTGTGTATGATTTTATCCATACATCGGGCCCTTACCTTCTTATCAGTAAGTTTCATAAAGCCGGCTAAATGTAATAGTGCCATTCGTATACGTTATCAGATAATTGAAAAAATCAGTTATCATTCATTGTCTGTGTGACGGATGTATTTTTGCATGTGAAAAAGGGAAATTGTTCATTTCAGAACTATTTGAAAAGTTTTTGATCAAAGATCCCAAACCGGACAAAATTCGTTTTTAAAATAAACTTGACTATTGTAGTGTTGATTCTTACGGAGTGTTAATCACTGTAATTTCTGCAGGCATAACAAAGCACATAAACCTAGATAAACATCAACCATATATAATTTATTTCATGATTAACTCCTCTGTTTACAAGTCAGTAAGAGTCAGTGATGAAGGGTGGGTGGTCAAATAATGTCTATATTGTTTAACTTTTAAGTATGTGAGTGACGAGAGAACGTACTGCTTCTCTTTCTATACAACAGATATGTTGAATATTCCAATGTCCCTGGTGTTTACAAGTGTCAAGTCTAGAGTAAAGCAATGGCAATAGAGGATGGCTGTAACAATATAAGCATACGGGCACAGTATAGCCAAGAAGCTTGACGCAACTTTCCCGAGGTTACGGTTAAACCATGTAGAAACAAGTAATGTTTTTGAGTAACCCCAAATAGTGTCCTATGGGGATAATTCTTTTAACTTTCTATTAATATATCGTTCACTGCATTTTCCTTGCCTTGTCATAAACTTGTTCATCCACTTGCCATTGATGGCAAACCCGTAGACTGTGTCCAAGAAATAAAGTTGCTAGGATTATGGATCAATGATAAATTGAATTGGAATTCTCATGTGGAAAAGGTTTATACAAGGGCTGTAAAACGTTTGTTTCTCTTGGTCCAATTACGTAGAGCCGGTCTGGTTCAAGACGATTTGTGCAGGTATTACAAAGCTTGCATAAGGTCTGCTTTGGAATACGCATGTCTTTCACGGGGGCCTAACCAAAGAGCAATCTAATTTATTGGAATCAATACAGAAACGTGCCCTGAGAATAATCACCCCCAACCTACCTTATACTGACGCTTTAAATGTACTGAACATTGATTTCCTAGCTGATTGTAGAAATAATATGTGCTTGCAATTATTCAACCAAATACAGAAACCTGAACGCAAACTAAATGACCTTCTCCCACCAAAACGAGAGACAAGATATAACCTTAGGAAAAGTAAACAAGTGAGTCTGCCCAGGTGTAAAACAAACCGATTTAAGAATAGTTTTATCCCTTGGTGTGCGTATAATTTACAATAAGCATGTAATCAGTGCAATATACATTTTCAACCATTCAATATTCTTTTGAACTTGTACCCCGACACATGCAGCTGGTTTTTAATTATATATATATATATTACCTTTACTTCAGAGTATCAATTTGGAATCATTATTCAGAACATGCTATTTTCCAGTTTATACCCATACGTTGACTTTCTTTATAATTATATTATCTATTTTGATATTTGGATGTAGAGTTTACTTGATTGATCATTGCAGCTTTTTCACTTCTTTGCTTTCTTTCTTTTCCCCTCTCCTGCTCCCTGTTCTTGTCTATCCAAGCTTATGTTGTTTCCCCTTTTTTTTTCTTGTAATTATCTATTTGTAATATGATATACCTGAATGATTTGTAATGTTTTTTGTAATGATCTACATGTATTTATTTTCATAATTTATCAATTTCATTGTACTCAATTTAATAATGTTCATAACCATGTTGAAAATGTATGTATTATCAATCCCACCCTATGGTTGCTATGAATGAATAAATAAAAAATAATAAACCTTTTGTTCCGCTCTGAACGCTGGTACAAAACAGGATTAATAAAAAATAATAATAATAAAAAGGCATGATAAGCCCCGTTAGTTTTATCTTTCAAAGTACTAATCATGTATACATGGTATTAAGACAAACTCAACTTTGCTTGATGTGATCCATGGCATAGGGAAACAGAGAGAGCGAGAGAGAAGAGCGGCGGGGGGGGGGGGGGGGTCAGGAGGGGGATACAGCGAGAGTTGATTGAGAGAGGGCGGTATATATAGTTAACTAACAGGACTTACATATTCTCCTCTGGAATGAACTCGAGAGAGAGAGAGAGAGAGAGAGAGAGAGGGGGGGAGAGGGAGAGGGGGGGTTAGGGGGTAGGAAGGGGATACAGCGAGAGTTGATTGAGAGAGAGCGATATAGTCATCTAAACAGGACTTACATATTCTCCTCTGGAATGAACTCGAGAGAGAGAGAGAGAGAGAGAGAAAGAGAGAGGGGGCGGGTGAAGGAAGGGAATACAGATAGAGTCGATTGAGAGAGAGCGATATAGTCATCTAAACAGGACTTACATATTCTCCTCTGGAATGAACTCAAAGACTGTATACCCCGGTAAAAGGACGAACTCGTCTTTGCCTGATGTGATCCATAGGTTGATACCCATCATTCCTTCTGTCGCCCCTAAACCAGGTGCGTACATTGGGACACCTGCAAGAAATCAGAACACTTTCTCGGTCACAGAGGCTTCACTAGAGTGCAACGATAACAAGACTTACAATTTGAAGTATGCCGGCGACTTGGTACCTTACCTGTCTTGTTTGAAGTATGCCGGCGACTTGGTACCTGACCTGTCTTGTTTAAAGTATGCCGGCGACTTGGTACATGACCTGTCTTGTTTGAAGTATGCCCAGCGACTTGGTACCTGACCTGTCTTGTTTGAAGTATGCCCGGCGACTTGGTACCTGACCTGTCTTGTTTAAAGTATGCCCGGCGACTTGGTACCTGACCTGTCTTGTTTGAAGTATGCCGGCGACTCGGTACCTGACCTGTCTTGTTTGAAGTATGCCGGCGACTTGGTACCTGACCTGTCTTGTTTAAAGTATGCCCGGCGACTTGGTACATGACCTGTCTTGTTTGAAGAATGCCGGCGACTTGGTACCTGACCTGTCCTGTTTAAAGTATGCCCGGCGACTTGGTACCTGACCTGTCTTGTTTGAAGTATGCCGGCGACTCGGTACCTGACCTGTCTTGTTTGAAGTATGCCGGCGACTTGGTACCTGACCTGTCTTGTTTAAAGTATGCCCGGCGACTTGGTACCTGACCTGTCTTGTTTGAAGTATGCCGGCGACTTGGTACCTGACCTGTCTTGTTTAAAGTATGCCCGGCGACTTGGTACCTGACCTGTCTTGTTTGAAGTATGCCGGCGACTCGGTACCTGACCTGTCTTGTTTGAAGTATGCCCAGCGACTTGGTACCTGACCTGTCTTGTTTAAAGTATGCTCGGCGACTTGGTACCGGACCTGCTTGTTTGAAGTATGCCCAGCGACTTGGTACATGACCTGTCTTGTTTGAAGTATGCCCGGCGACTTGGTACCTGACCTGTCTTGTTTGAAGTATGCCCAGCGACTTGGTACATGACCTGTCTTGTTTAAAGTATGCTCGGCGACTTGGTACCGGACCTGTCTTGTTTGAAGTATGCCCAAAGACTCGGTACCTGACCTGTCTTGTTTGAAGTATGCCGGCGACTTGGTACCTGACCTGTCTTGTTTGAAGTATGCCCAGCGACTTGGTACCTGACCTGTCTTGTTTAAAGTATGCTCGGCGACTTGGTACCGGACCTGCTTGTTTGAAGTATGCCCAGCGACTTGGTACATGACCTGTCTTGTTTAAAGTATGCTCGGCGACTTGGTACCGGACCTGTCTTGTTTGAAGTATGGCCATCGACTTGGTACCGGACCTGGAATACACATGCCATTTAAAAACATTGACCGTAGTCAAATACTAATAAGCCTCTTAGCTTTATATAAATAATTTATAAAAAATTCCAATGATGTTGTGAACCGGCTTCATGTTGGGCTATTCCTATTGATTCCAAAAAACAAGCTAACGTAGCCTTCAGTAATTCGTTTAGCAATTATTACCATATGACCGATCTAACTACAATAACTTCTCTCCATAGAATTATGTTTTATAATTTAAGACGTTAAATTTCTTTTCTTAAATCATTTAATTCACGATGGTCTTCGTACGCTGATTATTATGTTTTGATCGTGCTGTTTGTATAACCATTTGCAATATTGTGTTCAATATGTATTTTAATTTGTGTATATACTATTAACAATTCCCCCATTGGCTGCCAATCACGATTTGTATTCCACTATCAATAAACAAATCAAATTACCAATACACGTGGTAATTGGGTGTCATGATACAAGCTTTAATAGTGCTATCAACTTGATACTATGATCAGATGTACTCAAACATAGATGTGGTCTGTGACGTACGTCACAAAATAATTTGACTAGCCCGAGACCACTCTGAATGAGGTGGGGTGTGCGCACGATTTTGTTTTCTTTAAGAAATCTCTTAGTACACTATCATGCGTACATCATAATAAAATTTCCCCCAATAATAAAGACAGCTTCTCTCACTAATTCATATTTAGAATATTTGTTATTTGACCATTTACCGTAATGCTTATTAAAGATTAGACATGGCATACCTTTGGCATAAGTATCGAGTAGTACGCCTTTGAGTCCTGCGCTATCTACGGCATTGATGTAATGTATATGTGGCCATACCCGTCGAATGATACCATCGAAACCCTTCTCGAACTCTGTTTTGAGCTCAGCGGCCCTCTCCGGGTCTCCACTCCCCAACGATTTTGCAAACTTTTTCTGGACGTCGGACTCTAGGTTGAGATACGAGATGGTGCCGTGTTCGATGTCACTGACGATATCCTGCCAGCAGTGCTCAAGCTGTCGCATGGCAGAAATCAAATTGGAGGTAAAGTTGGCCATGATCCCCCCAAGGTTACGGTCTCGGAGACCAAACAGAAGATGGATATATGTGGCCTCGAAGGGACGACTTATGAAGAAACCTTCTCCAGGAGTCGATAAAATGACTAAGAATTTCTTCATCCAAGGAGCAATCAGAGATCCAGGTCCCATTAAAATACCTCCTTCGGTAAATCTTGTGAGTGAAATAAAAGGGGGAAAAGGGTGTGATCATGTTAATAGAACCCAAGTCCCATTAAGATACCTCCTTCGGTAAATCTTGTGAGTGACTTCAGTGTCAGTTTCAGTTTATTTACATATGTCACATGTTGTATAATACATCATTACGTTTGGCATGTTACATTTTTCATTTTTGTTGTTGTAGGATACACAAGACTAAGTTAAATAAAGGAGACATATCATGACGGAGCCTAAAGCGAAAGCGATGCTTGTAGGTCATAGGCTCAAGAAGTTATACAAGGATAATTCTGTGTTCATGAAATAACGTAATAGGATTCAATTGGAACTTATTATGAGGAAAGGTCAACAATGGTCATATACTTAGCACTACTTGTATAGCATTTTCCCTTAAAACGGAGGGAGGAGGGAAAGGATTGTGTTAGTAAAAACCTAGATTGTCAGTAATGTGATCTTTATTCGCTAACAAGTCATCTATCTTTTCTCACGTAATAGCAATAATGCCGGAAAGTTGCAAAGTTTGCCATCGACTTTAAATCTTTGTTTACAGTTTCTATAAAGACATGCAAATCTTTCAAAACACATTGTAGTATTTGCAGTGCAGAATAATGCATAATGCGTTTCTTGTTATATTGAAATCTTTATTTTTCGAGAGTAATGGAAGCGATTGCTTTCTTACCTAGTTTTTGGAGCAGTGTAAAGCCAAATATCTTGTTGCAACAGACTCCTCTCTTTGAAGGTCTTGAACGCGATAGCACTGACCAAACCGTACATGACCTTGTATGAATCTGATATATATGATTTGAGATAGGGCCACATTTTAGCCTTGCCCGTAGTACCGGAGGTGAGAGCGAAGCGCATTGGTGCCTCAGAAGTTAACACACCTTTCTCTCCAATTGCCATTCTGTCGATGTATGAGCGATAATGTTCGTATGTAGTCAGAGGATGCGTCTTCCTTAGATCATTAAGAAAATGAACGTCCTGTGGATATAGAAGGTAAACAACACTCCTTTTTTTTACAATTTATTTTGAAGGGAATGATAATTAGATTATAATAATCATTACATTATTTTAAAAATGGATCTTTAATCAACAAAATAGGGGACTTTGACTGGTTTATTATTTTGAAATAACATAGAAGAATAGCCAAATCCTCTCTCTAACTCCATACAATCTGTATGAAATCTTATCATGCACTACCCAACCTCAATGATCAAAATCCGCGCTCTCTGAATAATGATGCAAAGTGTTGATAATAAATTATTAGTGTTCTTACTTTCAGCTTGTGTTGTCTCCCGTAAACTGTGTCACCGTTCTTTTGGATGATGTCCTGCAGGAGTTTCTCCTGTGCTTCACGTGGATTTCTCCACGCTGACTGATAATCACGCATGCGTAGTTCATTTCTGAGTAAGGTGCAGTTGATAAGTGCGTAGTGGAATATAGCTGTGATGACCGTATGTCCATCAGCTATTCGTAGTGTCGAAATGCGGGCCGTCACCAATGAAAGCAGTAGACATACTATCCCTACAGTACCTAGATAAAGTTAATATAGATTTTACCTCCATTTTAGTATGCTTTAATGCGATTTAATGTTATTATAGTTATAGTAACTTTCCTTACAAGTCATGCTTTTCTTTTCCATTGAATGTTGCATGTTATTCCATGTATAATAATGGGCATATTTAGGTAATAGAGGTATAGAGGTAAAACAAAAAGCATATCAGAAGAAATGTACTCAATATACGATCTCAATATGGAACTGTTTGTGCCGTAACAGTAGGTTTCATAATAATTCCATTGGTACGACTCACTGAAAGGCCGTGGACAGCATCTACCTCTTTGTCGAAAAGAGATCAAGTTATTGCTTTCTACTGGGAAGCTCAACATTCATTCAGTGTTATCTATCTCTTTGTTGTTCTCTGAAAACGTTTTCATTAGGGAGTTCCGCCATTTGAAAAGCTGTCACCCCCTACTATGCCCTATCCCTCCCTCTCGTACACCGAACAATCGCACCTAAATGTGATTTCTTCCAAGGGAGATACCTACCGTTGCTATGAAGGTAATTTTAGCCAAATTAGCCAATAAGATTATACAAATTCAGCTCCACTTAACAACACAAAAAACGGTGTAATAATAACAATACATGGGGCCGGCTGGTTGTGCGTATTATAACCAACACGAACAAGCCAACAAAAAATACACCATCGGCATTGGCTAAAATAATTCGTACAGGGCGCTATCGTGACCGTTTTTTCAACGAGTGGTTCAAATTATCAACTATTTATGGGGCACCAAAAATATTAGAAATTGTTATATTTATGGATATTTCAGCCGTCTCTAAACCGATTCTGATCAAACAAAGATGATTTTATAATTTAAATTTTATGTTCTTTCAAATTTGAGACTCAATTTGTCATTATCTCACCAAAAAAATATTTTGTGTAGCGCGCTCTGCAACAAAACTCAACTATCCCTTTAAGATTAAGATAACGGGTAACATATGGCATATAACATAACTTGATCTTTAGCTCGTTAATTTAGGCTTATAATTGATATTCAAAGGGGTTTGAGAGCAGTTTTATAATTCATTTGGGTACACAATATATTATTATATTCCAATTATATAATCATATTTCCCATTGGCCAGCGTTTGGTGACCACTGTGATTTATATTTAAGAACAGACTCGTTTAAAGGAATACATTCAGTGAAACCAAGGCCAAAGCTAAAGTCTATATGCCACTGGTGCACATTGCACAATAACCTACTGCTTACAGACGCGTACGCAGGGGGGGGGGGGGGGGGGTTAAACCCCCTCCTTCAGTTTTTGTTATGTGTATGTTTTTTGCAAACCCCCCCCCCCCCCTTTGAGTTTTTTGGATCAAAAAAGCTGACCTTACCCCCCTCCCCCAACGGAACGGAATGTTGATCGGTACCTCCCCCCCCCCCCAACAACAAAAAATGTCCTCTTAACCCCCCCCCCCCCCCCCCCCCCCTCCCCAATTATTCAGCGGCCGGCTGATTCGTTGCGAATTTTTCAAATTTTAAACCCCCCCCCCCCCCCTGAAATTCCTGCGTACGCGCCTGACTGCTTACATATGGAAATGCATCAGGATTTATACTATTTGGTTGATGGTAAAGGAGCCAGCATAGCACATGAATATAGCACCCAATCACTGTAATATTGCATGATCTGTGACGTTGATATTCCTGTTTCTTAGCACTTTTGTGGTAATAATGTTAAGAAAATCATACGCCATAACTGAATGGCATAAAATATTGTTTTTTTTTTTACATGTGAACAAATTTACCTGTATCACGGTGAATTGTGTATACATTAACATGTTTATAAGGCTGAATTCCATTCACGTGTAACTCACTTGAATGTACATCTATATTGCAAAGACACGAATTCCCAGAATATAGGTCATATTTCTCGTTGACTTGTCCTGACGGGATGTCTGTTAGAATAACCCGGTATCCGATCGGAAATTTTTCGCACAATATTGAAAAAGCAGTACCCGGGCCATATTATGAGATTCATGTCCTCTCCCTATTTAAGCGATACCTGTTTTAATATTCTTACCTGAAATAGTACGTTTCCACAGTGCTCCGAAAGCATTGAGAGAATGAAAGCAATAATTAAGCCCGTGTACACCAATTATAAAAGACACACACGATAGCAGCAGCAAACACGGTTGGATAGAGCGGCGAGCCATGTTTCTCCTACAACGTTAAACTTTGTACTGATCCTTTATCTGCTTGCTTGCTTTTAAATTTGGCATGGAATCTGAAGCATTCTCTTTAACAGCGTGATTTATGTTTCCTTGTTATAATATGAATGGTGACTAATTTCTAACAAATAGGAAAGAAAATACACTACATGAATCAGTGGTTAGCGGAAAACAGCAGCTTATTGTCGGGTTGTGTTTGTTCACTAATCTCTTTATCTTAAACACGCAGCTATTAGTATTTAATATGGCATGTGAAATATATACACGTTTTCATAAGAATGTAAGGAGTGTAGTGTATTAAAGAGATGTCAATGTCTTTGTTTAAGTAAACAGTAGAGAAATATCCTGTAATACTGGGTCAGAGTAAAAGAGTAGGCCGGTATAAGAAGTAGCTCGTATGATAGTAGTAATAACTGTATCGTAGTCGTCATCGTCATCTTATATAGTAGCCTGGCAGCGGCATTCACGAT
>JAVYIG010013150.1:0-48946 GCA_035222895.1 Strongylocentrotus droebachiensis
ATCAGTTTGTGAAGAGCCTGTAACAAGGTTGAACTGTGAAAGACTGTGCAAAACCAGTATACTTATTGATGTGCCTCGAGTCAGTTGCCCAATGCCCCACAGCGATTCAGATGTCTCTTTTAAGGTATTGGAACTCGTCCTCATCTCTTCAAGAAGCCAAGGATATTTTCAACTGTAAATCAAGAATGATAAGGAAAGTGCAACTGTACCCTTGAAGGTGTTCACCAACTCTTCAAAGTTTGATGATGGTGTCAACTCTATCTTAATTGCTTGCAGCGAGGAACCATTGCAGTCCTTCAACTCGGTGATTGCTGGCATTGGGGAGAGGGTCATTTTTTTTCCTGTGATTTTGCAGACTTGTAGAGATTTCTGATTCAGTAAAATTAGTTTTAAAGTGTTACTTTAAGATATAATGTGCTGTATTACTGGGGTGTCAAGGCTAGTTTCAACTACAGCATATATATGTTAGATGTTCAGATCTTCTGTTTATCATCTCCTCCAGATCCTTAGGGTAATTTTGTGTAATCATTTTCATATTTATTTACGGTATACTACTTTACATTCATTTTACTGATGGTTGTCATGGTTTCAGAAGGGAATGCACGCTCCCGATTCATTCAAGAAGTAATTAAACACAATTCCAGACAACTATACTTGACTGCATGACAATAAAAAAATAAAAAAATTAATTGAGACAAAAACAGCGGCTGAACATATGTGGGTATTATAATGGCAACAGTTAAAGCTATGATATGGGCTCCCATTGGGTAGATATGCACGAAATTCAACCTCTGAAGTAAATGTGCATTTGTCTATTTTGAGCTCACTGTAGGGTACTTTCTCATGAAGAAGCTGGCAGCTCCTTACAAGTCTGTTTAGGACGTTTCTTTATAGTCAAAGGAACCAGACTTCTACGTACACATAATATGTACATTACCACATGTGATTCAAAGAATATCCAACCTTTCCCGAGTTTCCCCTGATAAGGCAGTGTCATGTCACTGCTGCTCAGTTCTCTTTAAACTGTAGAAAAGCACAGGTCGCTTGCTCTTATATACATGTACGAATGCAAATCATTTCCCCCTTTTCAATTCTTGTAATTTCTGTTCAGTACTTAGCCAAGTGACCTTCGTAAACCTCTCTCTTCTAAACCTATTTGTATAGCTCATTAGCAAGCCATTGATTTTAGACTGAGAGGAAGGGGGTGCAATGGCCATCATTCTGCTCCTGCGTTCAGCTGTTCTTGATAAATATCCCTTCCCAAACAGCTGATGTACAATCACTGGTTCCTCAATGCCGTCCTTCATAAAACACCCTTTTTACAATTGTTGTTTCTTTGTCTCCCAGACATGGTCTTTACGAGGGCTTGAAGTATTTCCCTTGCCTTGCTTAGCACCTCATTTTATGTCATTGCTATTGTAATTGTGTACAATTGTATGTATATAAGATTTGTATATTTCTTAAATTATGAAGTGTAAATGTAATTTGTTTGCTGTATAAAAGAAAAATGCTTACTTATTTGTATGTTTCACATTAGGAATCTAATAAGTTTTTCTTTAACTGTAAAAAGGGGAAGTGTTTTTAATAAAGTCTTCCTTAAAGCTAACCCGGTTTCATACTTCTCTTATTCTATTGTTGAACAATTCACCGTCAAAAAGACTAAGTTTCCATATCTCTCTTTGCCCATTACTCAACTCATATACAGCTCATACATCTACAAAAAAAGTTTAGGCAGACATATAGTAGTAAGTCCTGATTTCATGGTGACATTTAAATCGAAGGTTCCACCCCCCCCCCCCCCCCCTCCTCTCCCCCTCCTCTCTTCTCTTGTTTCCCTCCATGACAGGGTTAGAGTATAGAGCAAAGAGATAATTTAAGGCTATATCTCAAAGTCTGTTTGGAGTTTTGTTATTCTTTTCATACATCTCAATATTATATCTTGTTAAACATTAATACTGTCGGTAAATTCACATACATTAAGCATAGTCAGATAACTATTCATACACTCGATATTACCCATACAAAGGCACAGCACCACAATGACACTGTACGGTAAACACAATGACCAAACTATGAGGAAGACTTGGTGTTAAGGCATATTTTATTATGAATAAATGTATGTGAGTTCAGACAGTACTGGTACAAGTTGCTTGAAATACAAACTACACGGTGTTCATTTGAATATTCCTTCAGCCTAATGAAATAGGTACAGACTCTATAAACAATATTTCTTACACACAATTTCAGCTTGCACCTCCAATCCTAATCGTAAGGCAGATTATGATGATGAGCTTAGTGCTAACTGTACGATCCATACAGACATATTTGTACTGAATGAATTTACTCTTCTTTTTTCAAAAAATAAAAACCTCTCAATTAAAGATAACTTTTTGTTGTCTGGTTGGATTACATTGAGATGAATGAAAAAATGCACTAAACTACGCACAAATAGCCATGCTCTTTTTGTTTTGGTCTGTTTTAATAGTATATCTGTAAAGCGCTTTATAGAGACATCTTAAATGTATTAACTCGTATCGTGCCAAGAACACTGTTCTGTGCATGCGCTGGCGTGCCACGCACACATAATCGGGTTTCTGTTGACTTGCCATGGACACATAAACTCTCATCCGCTCGCGTGCCACGGACACATTTTCGTGCATAAGTACACAAGCTAATTGTTTATGCCTATTGTGCGATGCGCATTGCGTGCACGCATGAATGCTTACTGTATTTGTGGAGGGGGTTTATTGTTGTTTTGATTTTGCGTGCTTCACGTATACCGTTACATTGGATTTTCCTGAGAAAATTGTGATATTTTATCATCAAATTTGTCAGTTTTGATCATGGCCCCTCAGATTGTGTGCGGGAAATGAGACAACGGATTGGTTTGACAACTCACTGATAGAAAGAGAAAGAGGGTTAAATTTCCTACAACTTTAACGTACAATTCTTTTTTATACAATATACAGATGAGATGTTATAGTGGATCAAACATAGTAACAATTTAAACTACACGCACTTGAACCAACCCTAAATTAACTTAGCACACAGGAGATTAGTAGCGGGCACAATAGGGATTAGCACTGTGGCACTGGGTGAATTGCATAGGGGCTATATAAGAGCGAAATATTGTCAATATTATGATTTTGTTTTTCTGAGACACATTCCAATCTGTTAGGATAAATGTTGTCTAAATCAAAATGTATACTTCCCACAACTTGTTTGTATAGTGTATACTAATACTTTAAGTGAATAATGCTGTATGCAACTAATTGCTCTCATCCCCATCATAAAATATAATTCCTATGGGATGTGAATCACATACCAGTATGTAAAATTCAATATTAACATGCACACATTATTATTTAAATTTCAAGAATATATTAATCATACAAAATAAAAGGATATGTATAAATCTAAAATGACAATTAAAACTACATTGAAAGGTTAACCCTATCACTCCCTGTGACCAGAGATAAAACATACCCTTCACCTGTGTAAGCCTCTCCCAAAAGGCAGATGTAAATATTGCATGATCGTCTATCTTTTGTTCATATCTGCTGTATGATTATAAAAACCTCTGAGTAATAATATGAAAGGGTATTAATTAATTAAATACATGATATTGAACATTTACTTACATACTTTAAACTTTAATATGGTCCTTTTTCTAACCTTGAACACACCATTTTTATTTGGTCCTATTACGTTGATCTTTACTGTATGAATAACAACAAAGATATCCAACGCACAGTGCACAAAGAGTAGTACTAGCAGTGTAAAAAAAAAAAAAATCGAACAAAGTTTTTTTTAACTTACACAAATGTGAGAATATTGCGTGAAAATTATAACAACATCTTGAAAGGATGAGCTTTGTGTCTTATATGTACTTCTTCAGACCAAAGCATGTACTGTACCCAATTCCAAACTGCTACCTATGCTATGGTACATATCTATCATGGCTAGATAGATCCTGGATTTACATGATTGTTGATGGGCCAGATACAATCCTTTAGTAAAAAGGCGCCCAAACAATGTGCCACAAAGAAAATTATACATCAGCTAAAGAATTATATTGAAAGACCTTTCACAAAGCAAATAAAGAACGATATATATACACAATCTAAAAATATCAAAACTTACATAATAAAACAGCGAAAAATACAAATAAAACCATTCTAGATAGAATGCTATTTAGTGTAATACTATATTGTGAAATACGGTTTCATAGTTAAATATTCTTATCCTAAAAAGAGATGAGAAGCTCCTTTTGAGTAGTATTAGATAATATATGTACAAGATATAACAAAAATGATTGGTTTGTGGACATGGGTACTGGAGCTGATGGTTTCTTGCAGAGCTTATCATAGGAACTGGTTCTTGGTCCTTGACCTAAAGCTGACTCCAGCTGTCTAACTGATGATTAAACACAGGGCTTAATGTTGGGAATGGTTCTTGGTCCTGGAACTAAAGCTGACTCCAGCTGCCTAACCGATGATTAAACACAGGGCTTAATGTTGGGAATGGTTCTTGGTCCTGGACCTAAAGCTGACTCCAGCAGCCTGGGGGGGGTAAGAGCACATTTTCTTTGGTCCCGTTTTTTGACATGGTTACCATGTTTGGCAGGAGGTTTTTATCATAAGCCGGGAGATTCTACATCGAAGCGGGAGAGCGGGAGGAAAGGCGTGCTGGCGGGAGTCTCCCGCTACAAGCTATTGGGACGGCAGGAGAATGAGCATGGTGGCGTGAGACTCCCTGCACATACGGAAGGGTTGACAGCCCTGGGTTACACACATGCAGGGCTTAATGCTGGACTGGTTCTTGGTCCTGGACCTACAGCTGACTCCAGCGTCCTAACTGATGTTTACACACAGGACAGGTATGGACGGCATCCTTGCAGGCATCAATGCACAGAGGAATCAAACAGCAGAAGAACCAAAGTCTGTAAGAACAACAAAATATTTTAATATGTTTAATACATCAGCTAAATGTTAAGTAATAGTTCATGTATACTCATGTTTCAGAGATAACATGGCCACAACACCATATTACCTCGACTTATTAAAATGAACTATTCTGAGACAATTAATCAAAAAGGTAACCAGCAGTATTGGTTGGGTGATTTGGGCATGGATTTAATAAAAAATATTGTTCTAACATTTTTTTTAAAGGCAGACACTAACTGAAACTCTGTGTTTGCTGATCATGCACCCATTTTTGACTGATATCGGGGGGGGGGTTTTGGTGGCCTTTATTCTATTTTTGTGGCAGATAAAACAGTGAATTACAAGGATTTATTATATTTCTTGATTTGCTTTTCGTGCATTTCTCTTAAAAATCTTTTGAAAAGGAAAAAAAACTTTCACGTAAATGCATCACATATGCTGGGCAAACAAAGGTTATATTGGCTGCCCAACAGAGCAATCGATCTGGTAGAAACTATGCAATCGGGTCACTGCATGACTATGTAAAAAGCCATAAAGCTAGTTGACATGTGTGTGTGTGTGTGTATCAATCAGATATGATATTTACGTCTGGGGACCGACCTTTAAACGTCACCATCCGAAAGACGTGACTCAGTTTCGAACCTGCGTCCTCGGCTGTATCAGTTTGTTACTTCCATTGTTAGCTGGATTACAGGCGCACGCCACAACGCCTACTTTAAAAGTACACATAGACTTACCCAAAGATGCATAGAGCTCCCATGACAAGGAGAGTGAGACCTCCTATCTCCCTCCGGACGTTAGACGTCACCTGATTGTGGCAGTTAGGACAGGCACAACCGACCGGAGCATCACGGAAGGTCAGGTTATGATGAACCACAAGACCAGGCTGGTTAACATACAGCAGAGAGGAGAAGAAAATGTCACTTACGCATCACAATGAAATCATGTGACAATTACAACTTAACCCAAACTGATCGGCTAACTTTGAATCATCAGGCCATCGGGTCCGGTGGGGTGGTCACGCTACACGACCGTGAAACGAAAGCGGAAGATGACGCCACCTTCCGTAGATTTATCGTAGGGTTTTCACAAAGTGCTGGGTAAATTGAACAAGCCTAGACCATTTGTAGATGAGAGGGGTGTATTTCACAAACGTTACCCTCGATACTTTGTGAAAAAGGACATTTTCGCAATAAGTCGGGTAACCCAACTCTACGTGATGACCCGATGATTAAAAGTAACACACCCAAACTGATCTTGCATTCTTATATAAAGGACAAATCATTGAAAAAAGAAGTTTAATGAGGAATTCTTCAAAGATTTTTCCTACATTGTTTGCAACCACCCTTTGTTCGAAGACCAATATTTAATCGACTGGTCATCATTCATGATGAATCAATAAATAATGGCGGGCCAACATGCGTGAACATATATTCCCCCCCCCCCCCCGCCACTTTCCATTCATATTTCTTTCTTGATTTTTGAATTAAGGCAGACTAGTATATATGCCATGGGCACAAACAAGTCAAGTGACAGGCCTGAGATAACTCTCATGGAATAATCATAATTTAGAAATGCACAAATATTAGACCCCCTCCATTAGGTGGAAAGTTGTTCAAACAGTAATGTATATTGTTCATTGATAAAAATGCCTGAACATATTCTACCAAGATCAGTCCCAGAACAAAAATTTATATGACAACACAATTAACCCCTCCATTCTCCAAACTAAGGCCGATGACACCACCAAACATTCCATGAAGCAGCGTACATGCATGACACCATTACCATCATTTTTAGGTACCGTAATAAATCTAACAAGGAATATAATTTTGATTCTGTAAACAGAAAACATGTTCTAATCAACTCCCCTGATCAGACAAATGTCATCAATGATCAAGAATGAACTAGTTTGTATTACAGACCTGACTAATGATCACAACATTGTTGGAGTCTACTGCCTGTGGTTGAGCAGTGTAGGCTGTGTTCATTGGTGGGGGTTGCACTGTGTAGCCGGCAGGGGGTGGGGGTTGCATTGGGTAGCCAGTAGCAGGAGGGGGCTGGGATGGGTAGCCGGCAGCAGGTGGGGGCTGGACTGGGTAGCCCGCAGCGGGAGGGGGCTGCACAGGGTACCCTGATGGCTGCATTGGATAGCCAGGATTGGTTGCAGGGTAACTGGGCTGCTCTGGTCCTTGTGCATAAGGAGGGGGAGGGGTATCTTCCATTCCTCCTGTCGATCCTTGGCTTTTCTCTGTGCAATGCAAATGAAATGAAAACCTTGTCAATTGAATACAAGAATGAAAGAATAAAGATTGAAAATGTAGCCCAAGTTTTAAATTGACTAGTCTAGCTATTAATCCTTCTTTTGCCAATAAGGCATCTTTATAGTGCCAAGAAACCTTCAAAACATCAACTTCAATTCTACTTGTGTCAATCCAGATTGGCATACGTCTCTTGTACCCCCCCCCCCCCCCCAGACGTTTGTGTTGCTTAGAATTTATTACACACATATTCTTACTAATGAATGGTTCTAAAACTTCAGACAGAATTATTTTAGTTACTTCTCAACGTGCAAGAATAGCTTATATGCAGTTTGTAGCAAAATTCCCATTCTGTCATCACTGACAGGTCCTCAATATCTGCATGTATGTTGTATACCCGTACAAAAAGACTTTTTTACCATACCTTGATATTGTGGGGAAGCTGCTTGGTAGTCAGACATGATCTGCAAAAGTGCAAATAAGGACAAAAATTATATCATAAATTAATTTCCATGAAACTCACTTGAATAATCTAAAGTAAATACCAAATCTATCTATTTGATTGGCCTAAATGGAGGTAGAATAATCACATAAACAAATCGGTCGATTTTCGAGTAAAATCAGCAGAAAAAATTAATTAAAATAAAACTTATGATTTTCTTGGCAGTCAAGATCAGTAACGCTATGGGATATCTCCCACTGGCAGTTTATGTGATGTCATACTGAACAAGGAGAACGCTTCCACCGTGTGACTCGATACATCCCCATTCTCATTTTTACTCATACTTTTCTGGTACCCAGTATATATCCATTTATTTCAACAGGAGAGTAGACCTATAGACTTCGAACTACCGTATATAGTACAATGTCATGAAAAAAAAAAATTCTAATATATTCCATCAGAATAAATCAGGAAAATGATAGTACTATATTTTACAGAATTCATTTACATGAAAATCAACAGTTATCTTTTTTTAACAATTTACATGACCATGTTAACGAGTGACGGATATATACACAATGTACCTTGTATGGATCTTCTCAAGTACGCTTATCACGTGTTCCAAATCAATGATGTGTTTTTCACATGCTTATATTAAAAAAATAATACAGTAATCATAATGATGATGATGTGATACTAATTAATACTAATACTTCTACAACTAATAATAATAATATAAATATGAAACCAGACAAACGGTACTCTCAGCTTGATAAATTGAAGCATTTCTTTAGCAACAGAGTTGGGGCAGAGTTGTGGATTTGTGCAACAGTCTTCCTGAATATGTTATCTCAGCAACTTCTGTAAACTGTTTTAAGTACTACACAAATGTAAATACTGGTCTAAAAAACATGATCTTGTCTATGAGCCTGTATAAGCTGATATTGCAAGTTTGCACACATTTTTGTCCTTTCCCACTTATTCAATTATTTAATTTAAAAAGAGAAGGAGTTGAAGAAGACATATAGATACTATCGATGAACAGGCATTATGCCTATATCCTATGGCATCACTGGATTAAAGGAAAGTAAGTAAAATAAGTAACAATCAATAACAATGATAAATTGATAATAATAATAGCAATACTGCTAATAATGATAATTATCATAATTATCATAGTAATCATATTCAAAATATTATTATTAATAATAACAAATAGTACTATTATAATAGTCTAGTAATAATAATAATAAATGAATGAATAATAATACATGTACACATACAAAATAATACTGATCAAATAATATTGGTAATAATTAATGACCACTTCTATTTCTAATGTCATTTTGTAACCAGCTAATTGCTCCTTTTTTTTAAAAGATATCAGCCCAGAAAAAGCACTGAAAAGACAATTCAAAGAATGCCAGCCCGTGTTGAAGTTATCACGGCTAGATTTTAGCCGTTAGGCCCCTCCCACAAACATGACAAACTTGCCACGGCCGTATTGTTATGCCCCCAAAATCCCCCAAAATGTCATTTTACCTCGTTCATATCCATTTTTAAATTAGGCCTAGGCTATAATATATCGGTTCCACTTACTATCTTGATTGATATAATCCGTTTAATGGTCCCTTTTAAGGAAATTATGGGTCAAAATCGACATCCATGTTGAAAATCTTGCAAGCCGTGTTAAACTCTCGCTGCCGTCAATCTTATCCCTTCTAGTCTACGCCGAAGGCAAAATGATTATGAAGGAAAAACTGTGCGCCATCTACACGTTCGTAATATGGCGTTATCACAGTTTTTCCTTCATAATCATTTTGCCTTCGGCGTAGACTAGAAGGGATAAGATTGACGGCAGCGAGAGTTTAAAGGGAGTGGGTAGTCAGTTTCCATGTGCAGAAGGCCATAATTCGCTGACACCAGACTTGGTGGAAATACCATTAATGGGAGTACAAATCTGCACACAGCAAACCCGTTGGCCCGTCAAGAATTACCCCCTAGTCTCTCGGAGCATGCTCGAAGATTCTTCGGGCGAAGGAAAAGCAAAGCATTACATAAGGTCTAATGGTCATAAAACTCAAGGCTAACCCTGGTGATTGACAACACCTGTTATTGGGTAAACACCCGAACGGTGTCGAATTCCCCATGAGAGCTGACTACTCTGTGACTTTAACACGGCTTGCAAGATTTTCAACATGGATGTCGATTTTGACCCATAATTTCCTTAAAAGGGACCATTAAACGGATTATATCAATCAAGTTAGTAAGTGGAACCGATATATTATAGCCTAGGCCTAATTTAAAAATGGATATGAACGAGGTAAAATGACATTTTGGGGGATTTTGGGGGCATAACAATACGGCCGTGGCAAGTTTGTCATGTTTGTGGGAGGGGCCTAACGGCTAAAATCTAGCCGTGATAACTTCAACACGGGCTGGCATAGGCAGTCATTCAGTCCCTATAACCGAGGTCTAGTGGAGCCAGACGTAGTCTCAGTGGAACAACCGAGGATTATAGAGACTGAAGCTTTCGGTCTATGTCAGATAATACTAGTTAAAACATGGTGAAAATCATTCCATTTAAACTTACTCTATTGTACCGACAAAATGTTGTCCAAAACGTAACCTTCTGATAAGCGGTTCTGATCCAGACACAAGGGACAAGAAATTTCTCTTTTGAGAGGCTAATTCAGGCTCAGCTCAGCTCAATGTGTACATACTGCACTGCTGCTGCGAGGATATGATTGAGAGAAAGTGCAACTTATACATGTTATAAGTGTGCACAAGAAAGGCTTACGTAATACGCGACCGACATATTGAAAGCGTGCATATAATGCTCGCTCCAGCGAGGCGCAGCCCGATGGGAACTCACGTTATTACGAGGCCAAAACCGTCCACCTAGCTCCAATCCGTTGTTATTGTTGTTGCTTTAGTTAGACGCCATTCATAGCCTTTGTCCCAGATCAGGCTCGCTGTTCATTGTCAGCGGCAGTGTTAATTCCGACTTTCTTGTCAGCGGCAGTGTTTTGACTTTCGAAGCATAAAATTTGACCTTGACGTCGTGTTTAATTGTCTTGTATTTTTTCCCATGTTTGATTCTTGAGATTGCTCTGCATGTGCTCACTCCAGTTTATCAGTTGCTTGGGAAAATATTTCATAATTCACAAAATTCAGAGGGGACTCGACTGGAAACAAAAACAAAAAACCACCACCAAAATTAAGGGTTCCATCTCAATAACAAGGAAATTTGTTGCCCCCAAAAAAAGTTCAACCTGTGATTCATTGTCACTGACTGAAGGAAGATGGACCAGGGGTGGGGGGGGGGGGGGGGTATTGCACAAAGATCCTAAGATGAACTTATCTCTAAGTTGGACTTATTAGGAATTATGGAAAGCCGTAATTAGCATATCATTGAAAATATTTTGTAAAATTCATTTCAAAGAAATAAATGTTGATTCAAATCATTCATATTTTCTATTATCAAGGAGATTTCATGTTCTTGATGTGGAATTTATGAAAAGTCTAAAATACTTAATTTCAAGACTACAAATGGCTCTCCATAATATTTAAGTCCAACTTAGAGTTAAGTTTGACTTGGGATCTCAAACATCCCCCCCCCCCTCCCCCCCCCCCCCCCTCCCCCTGCATGCGTGCTAGCTCTCAATCATCATTTTTAATTTTCCTGATATTGGTGACCATTACTTTGGTGCTGTACAATTATATGGCTACCTGCATGCTTTCAACAAAATTGTAATCAGTCAGATAATTAGTCCGGAAATTATCATCCTATCATATAACCCCTGTCGTCATCATCATTCCAAACACCTCTTCCTGCCCATATCATCACCATCACCACCATCCTCCTTTTCATCATCTTCACCATCATCATTCTCATCTTCATCATCTTCACCATCATAATTCTCATCTTCATCATCTTCACCATCATCATTCTCATCTTCATCATCATCATTCCAAACACCTCTTCCTGCCCATATCATAACCATCACCACCATCCTCCTCTTCATCATCTTCACCATCATCATTCTCATCTTCATCATCTTCACCATCATCATTCTCATCTTCATCATCTTCACCATCATCATTCTCATCTTTATCATCTTCACCATCATCATTCTCATCTTCATCATCATCATCATCATCCCAAACATCCTCCTCGATCCTAATTAATAACAAACTTACAGCATGTTTGCTATCCCTGACTCACTAGGCAGAATGTTCATAGAGTACATGTAGCTGTCACCACAAACATATCACGATTGTGTTATCATAGATAAAAAAATTACACAAGCAGTAGCAAAACTTTCAGTGTAAAATCATTTATAATTCTATGAATTTCCATTAAAATATCATTCAACATTCAATAAGTATTCACATTTTCAAAATGATAATAAAAATAGAAAAGAGAAATTCAATAAATAGTAATCTTGTTTTCTGGGAATGGTTGTACTGGTCCATGAAGGGTTAGGCAATTTTGGGAGATATCTTGAGAATGCCTAATTTGTTGACTAATAGTAAAAAATAAAAAAAATAGTAGTGGCATTTTGTATATATAGCGCTCATGTCTGTCGGACTTTACACTCCTGGCGCTCCAAATTTTTTATCACAGCTTTAGCCGACTATTACAGTATAAATTAAAGTATATATATATATATATATATATATATAACAAAATAATTTAGGAAGGCTCACAAATGTATCATATCTCACTTAATATGTATTGTTAATGCAGCTGGGGAAAACAGTTTGTACAAATGGCCTTTAGAAATCTGTTATTCTAACAATATGTATTTAAAATATTATACATTACCATATAGGAAAAATAATGAAGATGCAATACACAAATCTTTCATATATATAATTCAGCAAACCTGCTTTGTATCATTAATAAGTTGGCTTGTTAAAGACCATAACAGTTTTAACAACACAAGCAACAATCATTATGTACATCAACATCATTAATAACTTTTATCTATTTCTTATATTTTTACAAAAACTTCTGAACAGAGAGATCAAAGCTACGAGTCACTTTGCTTTAAAATGCTTCTTTGAGAAAGACCTTTTCTAATATCAAATATACAAGTATCGAACAAATAAATGCATACATACATACATCAATGGAGTAAGTCATACAAAAAAACATACATTTTCTTGAGATGTGTTTTGTCCGATGCACATACAAATTACCATAATAGTCACAATTTTCATAAGAATCCAGAACATAGTTTTCTCATACATTTCCTCAGAGCCCTTCAAAACTTTTTATATTTTTTTAAAACAATTTCTGTTCTTTGTTAGCACTGGTCTAGGCATTGCGGTAGCAGTGGCCTTTCTGGGTTGAGATGACGGAAATGCATCAACGGTATCACTGAATGGGGGTAGGCAGTTTGAAAGAGGTCCTATCACCTCGTTGTTTTTTTGTTTTTGTTTGTTAGTTCCTTCCCCTCTCCCCATTGTTTTCTCCATTTTTTTTAAAACCATAACATTGGGAGAGCATGCCTGGTAGGCATTATTTAATCAGTGGTAGAGGGACGTTTCTGGAAAAAAGGCCACTAACATACCCCCAACCCTACTGTATGCAAAACATGGTATGCAAATTAACTACATTACGTTGTGGCTATTTTCAGAAATATGCCTCTACACCTTATTAATAAATCTTTTCAATTTTACCAAAAAAAGCCTACCTCTTCGATTTGTGCACAGTTTTCTGCACATTAAAACTTAAAAATACAATTGAGTTTAATATTACTTTGTGCAATATATATCACTCATACTCAGGAGTTTACATGTAGGCCTACCGGTACATGTTCTTTTAAAGATCAATCCAACATTTTTATGATGTAAAATTAAATTAAGAATACAGAAAATCAGAGAAACAGTTTGGTGAAATTGTGAAGATTTTTTTTTAGAAAAACAACAATAAAGAAAGTTATGAAATTTTAAAAGCTGTAATCACTATACATATGGCAATCTTGAATTGGTGAATTACGGGTCGTCATTTGACTGTGAGATCCCCTTTGTTGTGAACTAAATCTATCAATACCTCATCATTCATTTTCAAAAATGATAAGTTAGTCACTTTCTGTGTTGGAACAAATAGGAGAGATGTCTATATCACAGTGACATTACCCATTCCACAATTTGAAACTCCCATTGTAATTACAACTTCTAAAATCATAAACTTCTTTTTTTACTCGTCATATGTCAGTAAAATTTTACACCTTATCTCATTTGTCTGCTTTTATGGTTCTATTACCCTATAAAAACCGAATTCAACACTGAATCAAATGGAATGTACAAATTAGCACTAAAATGTTATAAAAATATGTTACATTATTAGTATGCAACATTATAATAGTTGCAGAAGACATTTATTCTATACCAAACAGCTGGCAAACTTGTTTCTTGGTATCCTCTGGACTCGTCACCGTGTATCCTTTTGTTCTTGAGTCTTCAAAGATCTCATGATCATTGCCTCCCTAAATACAGAAGAAAAGCACAAAGATAGACACATAGAGGGAGAGAGATAATTTAATATAATATAATACAATATAATGTAATATAATGTAATGTAATGTAAACCTAAATGTAAATGTGGTGTAATGTAATGTAAATATATATGTAATGTAATGTAAATGTAATGCAATGTAATATAGTAAATGTAATGCAATGTAATGCAATGTAATATCAATGTAATGTAAATGTAATGTAAATGTAATGCAATGTAATATAGTAAATGTAATGCAATGTAATGCAATGTAACATCAATGTAATGTAATGTAATGTAAATGTACTGTATATGTATATAAATGTAATGTAAATGTAATGTAATATTACATTTTGATCATATAATCATATCACATAATACAACGCGCTACAAAATCAGACATTTTTAGAGAGCATCCTATTGGCTGAAAAGCTTTCACATGACATTAAACAATTTGAAATGAGCAATGTAACATCCTTTTTTTGCACTTTCTAAACCACATGCATTTAATGTGGAAGGTTAGATGGCCTGAGCAAAAACAAGGCAGAGCTCGCAAACACCCTTACTTTTACATCATGAATATTTAATATATTCATAATTGAAATTCCCAACTTAAAATTATATTGCAACCTTGGCTTGCAGCCTTGGTGAAATACAACTTCACTTGGCAAATTCTGAATTCATTGGTTCATATATATGGTTATATATATTGAGCTCCGGAGCAGTCAATACCTACATTTTATAATACGCTCAATCTCGTACAATAAACAAAAATGAATATATATATATATATATACAATAAGCATAAATGAACAATAAACATCACACATGAAAAATTTGAACTTGTATTTTAACAGATATTTCCATAAACTATGAGTATTGAATATTCTCACCTTGTACGTCTTGTCCCCAAAGAAATAGATTTCTTGAAAGTCCTTTTCTAAGAAGTTGAGGCAATAAGTCTTGTCCCATCCTTTTGGAAATGCATCTATGCTTATCTGCCCTCCTGTGAAGAGAGAGGTAAATGAATAGAGAGGGGGAGTGAGAGGGGGTGAGGGGCAGAGATGGATAGACAGAAACACAGACAGAGACAGAGACTTTTTAATATAACATCATACATTAAACTGAAATCCAAATTTAAAGCATGATGCCCAAGAAAGCAAAAACAATAGAGGAGCAGATTTATAAAAGGTTAGATGAACTCAGACAAACAATAAGAAAGTTGTGGATTTTCAAATTAAGCTGATTCGATAATGTCCCTGTGATGTTGTGTCAACAAGAGTAAAAAATGTAATTTCTTCCCTCAAATATTTCACTCTGGATGATGAGAGTGAAAATGTTCTTAGAAGAAGAGAAAAAGACATTCAATTCATATGCAGCAAACAGACCATTTGACCATGAATACCACACAACTCACAATATACTGACCAAATTTCAAAGATTCACATATATTTTGTGAAACATTCAAACATTTTCAAACATAACTTTCTTATTTTTTGTCCATTTTTTTTTTTTTTAAACTGCACATTTCTGTTCCTCTATTTTCTGCTTATACACAAACTTATTACAAATGTTAGGACAAGTTGCGAAATGTGGTTTCTAAGAAGAATGATGAAAATCCCCTGGACTGACAAAGTTAGTAATGAGGAAGTTCTTACACGAGCTGGAGTGCAAAGGAAAATGATACGTGAGATGTTGATTAGGCAGTTGAAGTTCATGGGTCACATTACACATAAAGAAGGCCTAGAGAACCTTGCTTTGACAGGGAAAATTGTGGGAAGAAGGAGTAGGGAAAGAAGGAGGATACTTTGGATGGACAGTCTGCAGAAATTGTTGGAAGAGAGAGGAGTGAAAGAACTGGGAGTGGTACTAATACAGAAGGCTAGGAACCGAGGGTTGTGGAACAGCGTGATCGCCAAAGTCAAACGATATGGCACTTAGAGAGAGAGGTTGCCCTATAAAATAATATTCCTTCATAAACTTTGGAATGGAGGATTGCATCTGTGGTTTGCTTCTGTAGAAGATTTTAGCAATCATCCCCAGGGTCCATATCCCCAGGGTCCATATCCCCAGGGTCCATATTCATAACTAACAAAGCGAGGGCCAATTAACTTCCCATGCTACAGTACATACATGTAGTTCGTGAACAGAGGTTTAAAAATTGCATCTTGTGGTTAACAACTAGCTGGGTACAGGGCCATATTTATAAAACTATTACCGGTAAGCTAAATGTCAATTAATTACAAAGTAAACCCATAGTTATTTGACAGTTAGGTAGTGAGCTAGGCCCAGAAAGTTTTAATGAATATGGGCCTACATGTTTCTAAATGTGGGTCGTTTATTATGAATCACAGAGTGACCATGGCCTACATTCATACAACTTTACCGAGCACTGTAAAACCGTAGTAGGTCCATTGTAAAACTAACTCTTTACACGGCAGTATATAATCTAGGCAGAGTAAGACACAGGAATGGTAAGAGCTTAGCTCACAGGCAATTGAAGTGACAAAGGAAAACAGAGGAAACCTAGAGGGAATACAATCCTCCATTGATATGGTAATCAAGATGGGGTGTGGTCACTGAGGTGTGTACACAACTGAATTGACTATCATCACAGAAGGTTTCACCTGACTGCACTCTGAGACAACTGAATAGCCATGTCTTCATCAGCTCGAGATTGCCAAAAAGCCCGCTATTTTTTATTTGGGAAATACGCCCGAATTTACAAATCGCCTCTTCATGAGCTTGAGACTCGACCTCGAGAAATAAGCCTGAGATATTTTGCTCAGTGTTCACTCATAGTGAGAGTCTTCGGGCTGGAGTGGTGAAAACGCACAGGACAAATAGCGGGATATTTTGCAAACTAGCCCAAGATAACTTGGGATGATTTTCTCGACCAAATATCCCGCTAATTGCAACTGCAGGCTGATGAAGACGCAAATTAGCTGGATAATTTGCGATCGGGATAGTTAAAATAACGTGTTATTTTGCAATCTCGATCTGATGAAGACAGGCCTAAAGTAAACATTGGGGTTAGCTCAAAGGTACACAAGGATAGGCACTTTGTACACAGAATAGGTGAAGGAATCAAGGAGTCATGATAAAGTGATAAGTTAACTAGATATTTGTTAGAGGCAGATCATATTGAAAGATCTACTCAGTGGATGAGCAGATAAAGTACGTCTTTCGGATGGTGAAACAGCTAGGAAGACAACTGTCAGTTCAGAAGGGGTCTGCTCGCTATTTATAAGGACCGCTATTTTATAAAAGATCGCTATTCATTTAGTCATGCATTATGGATAGCGCCGGTCCTTATGAATAGTGGTCAAAACATTGAAGAATATTAAAGAATAAAGACATCCTGACCTGTAGTCTTACCTATAGAGAATACCAGACCGTCTTTGGTGAATTCGTTGCGAAGGGCTTCAACCATCTTTGTCCTCACTCCATGGAGCTGAATATATTAAAACAACAAACATGTAAAACAAATCTCATTGAACACAAGCATTCAACAAAATACATCCTCAGGAGAAATGTGTTTTTTCTTTTAAATGATGTTTTGGTACTGATACTGATATTCTGCCACAGAAAACAGGAATATCATTTTTTTAGCTCAAAATTCAAAAAAATAATCCACTTAAAGATAAAGTTGAGTTCTGGTCATGCGATTGCATTGTGAAAGAAAAGGTGTGGAATGGATCAGAAAAAGATGATCATGTAGCGTGTACTGCAAAGTTCTGGAGTTATCAAAATCATTATAAATTTGGCCCAGTCCTGGTAAAGTAATAAGCACTGTACACAGACATATTTATATGGGACTACACAAATGGTGTCAGGGCTACTAATCTTGATTTGCTTTATCTGTCTATGCTCATTACTCAGCCAGTATACATTTGCTACCAAAATTTTTTGGCAAAAGACATTTATTTGTAATCTTGAACATGCAGTGTAAGTTTCGTTTGATTCTGTGAGAATTATTTTCTCTTTTTTTTACCGGAACTCAAGTTTATCTTTAAATTTAATTTGTCTGTTCCCTTATGAATACAAAATTATAAATCAGCCTGAAATCAATGAAAACTGACTAAAATAGGAGATGGGAAAGTGTCTCTTGGGACTTTCAAGAGGAGTCCTAACGATTGGTTATTTCGATCTGCTTCTATCAAAAAGGTTAGAGCCAAGCCTTTTATTAACCGGGCGCCGGGCGATTTTTACCCTACGGTCCCTGACTTTTGGCGCCCGGTAAGACGGGGAAAATGAGTACCGGGCGCCGGTTCATTTTTATTTCTGGCGCCCGGTCTGGGAGAATTAACATTTTCTGTTTCATAAACTTCCACATGTCTAGCACTAAATGTTCACAAATGTGACAAAAACTTACTTGATACGAGTTAAACATGAACTGAATGAACCCTAACAAATCATTACATAATGAGAATCCTAATTAAAATCGCCCAGAAACAATTGCAGCACTAATACGAGCGGCCGCTATCTCCTACTCCTAGCGGAGTACGGAGCACACAATACAGGGGATGTACACCACTCAAAGCTAAGACGAGCGCATTTCCCCAAGCCATGCATACACACACAAATGACATCAGTGCTGTACTGCACTACACACACAGTGTCAGTACAAGAAAGTCTAGATGTAACTTCCAAAAATCCATCCCAAAAGCCAAATTTTGCCGTCAAAAATGCGGAATCGGAGTCATATTTCCAAAGCTCACGGGGGTTTAGCCCAGGTTTAAGAAACAGTTTCATCAAAATAGCGCTAAAAATCAAGAAATCAGCGATTTTGTTGCCAGTTTTTTTGCCTATTGCATGCCCTTCGGATGTAATGGTATCTTCAAAAAGCCAAATGAAAAACAGAACACCGGACCTGCTGATGCATTGACTTTATGAGTTGATTGCAACTCCAGACTTGCCTTGATTCAGCGGCCCTCGTACTCATTGACTAAAATTCTGTGATGTTTTAAATAATGGATTTTTTTGATCAAATAGGTAAATATATTTAACAAATCTTTTTTTTTTTTTTTTTAAATTATTATTATTATTATTATTTTTTTTTTTTTTTTTTTTAAGTGACAGGTCTAAATAACAAACCCGTTAAACAGGCAAAATCTTTTTTTTTTCACCTAAAATATGCTTTTTCAAGCTGAATACCGGTAATATGTTTTTTGAAAGTGACAGGTTGGCAGCTCTGCATTGTCATTATAGATGGTTTTTCTTAAGTATTTTTTTTATAAAAATAATTTAATTCCCCCCTTCCTAACATTTTTCAATTTTTGACATTTAACGGCATGAAAATAGTATTAAACATGAACTACAACAACTACATAATGACAGATTTATCCAAGGTATGAGTGATTTAATATAAGAGTGCTCAAAATGTAAACTGTAGAAATTAAACTACCGTATGTATAAATAAAAGGTAACGTTTAACAAATAATTTTGGAAACGGCTCTTGGTCCTGGAAAACGGCTCCCGGTTCTCTAAAAAAATTAAGGACCGGGAGCCGCTTTTTCAGATATTTGGCTCCCGGTCTGCTTTGACTTAATAAAAGGCTTGGTTAGAGCAGTCCAAAAATATATACCATTATTCTCCTCGAGACTAAAAATGTAACAAATTTATTTGTCGTTTTATTTTGACAGGGTAGCCCTTTCAGTTATAAAAAACTGCTCGACCAAGGGGCCCTAAAATGCAAGTGCAGATTCTGTACACTTCTTTGGGGTTTTCATGGCTACCCTAAAATCAATTTGAGGCATACACACACACATACAAAGAATAAGGAGAAATCTGTCAATTAATTTTAGCTAATTTATTAATTAATTAATTGATGACATCTTACCTTGTCAAACTCACTGAATTCCCCCCTCTCAGGGTAACTACAACTCCTTCCAATAGGGCATATATTGATCATGCCATTCCTGAATTCGATGAAAGTTCCTCTGAAACAACAAATATAAAATAATCATCATTGAATTATCTACCGGTAGTTGATGAATGAATTATCTTGATCTCATTCCCATACCATTGAAAAAAGGATCCAACTAGTTCCCACAGCCAATGAGTTAAGAGCCTGGACAATAATAATAATAATAATAATAATGCATTCATAAAACGCATTTTTAATTTACATATTGAAATTCGCTTTACAATTACATTATCAACAGAACTTGTGAGTTTTTAGATATTTTGTAAAGGTTTTGAGAGACTGCTGGTTGCAAAGAAATCTGGGTAGGTTATTCCACTTTCTTATTTAGCACTCATTCCATGACCTAACACTAAATTACACACAAGAGGGCACAATTAACTCTCGTGTGAATTTTAATCTGCACCTAAAATGTATCAGATCAAATAACTTGCAACAAAACAAGATAAAGATTGAAATTTGTGCTTACCTTTTGAGGGGTAATTTAACACCAGACAGATATTTGAGACAGAAGTTGATCAGTTCTTGCATCTTATCTTCTCCCATGAACTTTTGAATGCTCTGAAGGAAAGAGAAAGACAAATCAATTGATTTATATTGTTATAGAAAAATAATATATTATGTACTTTTCTATCCCAGGAGTTATATTACAATTATTTTTTCTTTTAAAGATGAAGTTGAGTTCTGGTCATGCGATTGCATTGTGAAAGAAATGGTGTGGAATCGATTAGATAAGGTTAATCATATAAGTATTGGTGTGTACTGCAAGGTTCTAGAATCATAAAAATGATAATAAATTTTGCCCAGTCTTGGTAAAGTTACGAGCACTGTACACAGAAATATGTATATGGGACTACAGTCACTACACGAACATGTGGCATAAAAATCTGTCCCAATTGTTATATTGTTACTTGCCATGTTTATAATATTGAGGCAATTGAAGAGCCATGCTTTTCAGGGAACATTTTTCATCTGATGTTCTCCCACACTTGCATAATAACAATGATAACGCTCACAAATTATTTTTCACCTCTTCCTAGAACTCATCCTACTCTTTAAGTACAGTTGTTTGCATTAAGCTTACCTTGTTTAGGTTTATTGATTTATATGAACTGCTCAGAGTAATGAAAGAGAAATACTTGTTTAGTATCATGTTTCAATCAAGGCAAATTGATAGATTTATGATATAATTATTCATCATTACTTATCATGGTCAGAGTCTCTAAATTAAATCAATAAAAGCAAAGTGAGCAAACAAGAATAATTAACCAAAGATCAGTTCAATTCAATTTAATCCTTATATTTCTTTCTTTGAGGAATATAGCAAGAAGGACAAAATGTAATTACAGTACGCACAATGAAGTGACAAATGTGTCTGGTGAATATAAGCTAATGAAAGAATGGCATTCAAATTACATAATGCTATCAGTGAAACCTTGGCACCGTGAATTTTTGGCATATGATCTTTCTTTCAACAATGGCACTGCGTTAGCCAAGATTACATCACAATATAAACACACCTATGGAAAGCAGATACTCTCTTCTAATGCTCAGTTTCAGTTCTAATTTGTTTGCATTAAGCCAACATTGTTTAGGATACTATTTCATAGGAACAAAATACTAGTACAATAATAAAAGAGCAATAATTGATTAATATCCTGTTTCAATAAAATGTGCTTGATTGTTTAATCAAATTTGTTACATGTTGGATAAAAAATGATGCTTTCTTCTCCTTATCAGTTTTTTGTTTTACTGCTTTTCTCTTCATAAGAATATTTAAAAGGGGGCAACATTGATAGAGCTATAATTATGGTAAATCACAAATAAAACCATTTGTTTGAAAGGGTTTTCAACTTTTCAATTAGGCTTATAAGCCATAATGCACGTTGTAAACCTGTACATGACTATCCATTACCTTTGCACATTTACAATTTTACAATCTTGATTTCTGATTAATACCTGTGTAGCAATATTTTCTCCTTTAGCTAACGCAACAAGTCCATTCTCAGCAAAGACGAAATCAAACATATTGATTCTCTCTTGACCATCCATCTGCTCTGTAATCTTAGGCAGATCTGAACCTCCCACGAGTCCAACAGGATATCTCTGCTTCAGTTTCTCCAAAAACTCAACCATATCCGGTTCAATAACCTGGAAAGAAATTAAATGGAAAGAAGTATGATTATTACATACATGTACATACTGGTACACATCTGGTTGAATGTCTTTTTATTGAAGTACTTTCTGACAACCTGAAGAAGGATGAATACACAAATATCAACCATCCGTCTCATACATTCTAAAATTTATCAAGCCCTTATGAAAATATTTTTATAAAAAGCAAAGCTAGTTTAAAAAAAAAATATATATATATATTTTTTATAACAGCTTCCAGCTTTGAGTACCCTCCGAATAACCACAATGCGCAACATATGTGGGTTGAAATATAAAGTAACAATGCAATTTTAATACCGGTACTCGATTTAGAGGAAACTATACGTAACTCAGAATGTTACCCATCAACGGAAAAGAGAGGGGAAACAAAAAAAGAAAGGGTAAATATATTGAACTGTAAAATATTTGAATAACCCAAAGGATGCCAAAAACATACAACTAGTGGACAAAAGCCAGTGCTAAAACAATGTCAAGGACATTAACTTTGAGAAAATGAGCTTGAATCTGTCAGGATTCCATCGATTGTTGTCTGGTTAAAACCAATGAAATGAGCTGCTCTTTCCAGTTTACGTCAGAATATACAGGACCAGGAACCAATTAGTATTTGTATTTAGTATGATATCAGAGTCTCAAATCACAATGTATTGTAGAAATAAGTACTAGTAGTAGATCTAGAATAGAATTAATCTTTTTATTGGAAAAGGTATATTCAATTACTTCTTCCTTTTCTAGCATGCCTGTCTAGAGACTAGTACCAGTAAGTATGAATAGACTTTAAAAAGAATTCATGGATGTATTGTTCAATTTCACTTCTGTTTTTTTTCCTTCGTATTTTTGTAGTTTTTTGTTGCAATTTTTGTTTTATTTTTAGTAGACTAAACAACTTTTGTTTATGTTAAGGCAAAGCCAAATCAAATCATGCGGTGAAATAGATCATAGACTAGACTGTAGAGTCTGCAGGCTATTCCTATTGTCTAGATAATAATTATTAATAATAACATTAAAATTCAAGTTTACTTTAAAGTTTAAAACTTTAATATTCAAACAGTTAATTATTCATGTTTTCACGACCAGGCATAGACTCCGTACATATCTAAATATGCAACTAGAGCAGACTAGAGATCTACCTCGTGTATTAAAGGGATCGTTTAACAATGTTAAATCTGAGATACACGGCCCTACAAGTTATCAGTGTCTGTGATATGGTGTAATATTGAAGCCCTAAAAAAATTGCGCTTCAAAATGATCAAGAAGTGCCTCAAAAAAGTAAAAATCTTTGAGTGACCGGTTTTACCATACTCGTTTTTCCCAATAGACTGTAGTGTTATGAAAACCGTTCGGTGAACGGTTTTCAAAATTTGAAATTCCAATCATAAATATCTTGATAATCAGACAGGCGATCGGCTTGTAAAAGTCGTGGGGTTCCTGACTGAACTTAAGGTTTATAATTATAATTGCAGCATGAGCTAAATCCAGAATTTTATTTCAGAATCTGAGACAAAGTTACCGGATCCCTTTAAGTATTATATCCCGCATACTAAGAATCTTGCAATCTGATTGGTCTAAACGAGGTCGAATGATAAAATATAGATAAGTACTATCTACCTGAGATAGTACTTTTGTAAAGTAATTTTTTGCTGCTACCCCACTTGCCCACCCTTGCCGAATGAATACGCATAGCAAAGTAGGTTACACGAAATGTAAAAGTCAAAGTCAATGTCAAATGAGCGCGCATCGACTGTATTACCAGTAGGGGCGCTGGTCCGAGAATAAGGATCGTCTTCATAAACGAGGATCGTCTTCATAAACACGGACTGATGCGCCTCAAAAATAAGGACCGTCTGCATTTTCGCAGACGTTTCATATTTTTGATCGGTGCATTGGCGATGCAAAAAACGGATTCTGTAATGATTTTCTTGATGCATTTTACATTGACTTTGTACAGAGACCTTCACATTATGAGCAATAAATCCTTGGGAAGACGGACAACCCATAAAAGTAGACGGTGAACTATTATTATCCCCCGGGGAATCCATTTTTGGCATCGCCAGCAAGCCGTTCTGTAACATGAAACCCCCAGAGCGCTGATGAAAAAAAACGTCCTCGAAAATGCAGACAACCCTTATTTTTCAGGACACATTTTGTCTGCGTTTATGAGGACGATCCTCATTCTAGGACCAGCGCCCCTACTGCATACTGATAACTGATTACATGTATGCATGTTGCGCTTTGTAAAATCTAGCTGAAGCTAAACTGTCTGCAGAATCAGTTCTTATTATTATGTAAAATTCACTTTAAATAAATAGACCTTATTGCCGATGTGGGATATAAAACAAATATTAACCTCCTTTACTCGGGCAATGGATACAAATTAACATCGCCTCGGTGATCATAGTTTGCATCATTACCATGATTACCCTCGTAGTCGATTAATATTTGCTTATTATTTAAACACAGTCTGAAAATGGTAGAGATCTAGATTTATGCGATTAATAAGTTAGAATGCCCGAGTTTATCCGTCGACTCATCACATCACACACAGGCCACGGCCACGTCGCGCCACGAGTCGTCCACAGGCACAGGCTATCGACCGCTCCGCCCGCGCCCGGCAGCCTGGCGCGAAAGACACGGCTTTGCATGCGCTTGACTGGCCGGGATGTGAGATACATAATTTTTAATGTGTGGGACTTACCTTTAATAATTTTGATTAATAGCGAAATGTATCTTTGGTTTACTTACTTTCCGAGCGGCAGTAAGAGTTCCATCAACGTCGAAAAGAATGATCTTTGATGTATCACGAGACATGTTGGAGGAGAGAACGATATTTGATCAACACTAGGAGAAAACACAAACTGTAGCAGCCGAAGAGCGAAGCAGAACCGGGTCGAGTTGACACGTCAGAACTTTATGATACCTGAGAAATCTCTTTCCAATATTGCGTGAGCTATCAGGGACTTTTAGATTTGTGTGGACTGATACGTGTCCCTATTAACTCGAGCTGGCGCGGCGCGGCGCAGCCTAATTTGTATAGATAAATAATGGGAGGCGTTTCTAGTCAGCCAGCTAAAAGTACAGATTAAAAGTGTTAACGTTTTTCGAGGCCGGTCATTGAGAGAAACATACAGGGGGGCCCCCCGGGGCGTCCATTCCGAGTGGGGGGAGGGGGTCACTAAATCCCAAATACCCCCCAATCCCCCCCCCCCCCCCCACTAGGCCTATAATTTGATGGGGGGGCGGGGGGGGGGGGGACTGTAGGCCTAAACACTAAACATGCGATTATGTAACTATTAATAGAGGCTATATTGAAATAAGAAAAATACAGTTAAACCCTGTCCGGAAACAGCAAAATATGGCACTGTCAACAGGTGGCCTCATTCGACAGGTTCAATATATAATTAACACACGTTTCTTTATAGAGGGAGACAATATTGGTGACCACTATAGACAGGTGGCCTTTATATAGAGAGACTGCCGCTCAGACAGGTTTGACAGTATTATAATAGGAAGGGGATAAATCTTACATGAGAAAAGTACGCGGTATATAATAATAATAACAATAATGATAAAAGTGGGTTCTTGTATAGCGCTCATGTCAGTCACATTTGACCCACATGGCGCTCCCGATTATTCTGCCATACGGCGCTCTAGCATTTCAAGGAATAAATTCCTACCAGGTACCCATGCTTAGTAAAGCAATTTAAATTATTTTTTTTGTTTGTTTTTTGTTTTTTTTTGTGTATAGAATCTATTTATGTTTTTGAATTCCTAATCTCGACTAACATAGCCTCACGAACAGCCTACTCTATTTCCCTAAAAATTAATTTAAAATACCAAATATAGTAGACCTATGTCTGGCATAGAATAATAATTATTGCTCAGACCTGTCTCCTGAGAGTGCATAGGTGCCCTTTTTTGCTGGCACACCCCCCCCCCCCAACTTTGAAAGTCGCTCCACCAGGCTCTTGTCCACGGTAAGAGGTGATTGTTAAATCTCGAAGAACAAAACATAACCCCTCATTGCTATCTCCCCATAATATATGTCCACAATTTCCATTGGAACTTTTTAATTCATGATGAATTGCTCGTTATTTTGGTCTGAAAAATGAAATAAAACTAATGCACTAAAATAAAGCTGATATTGCACCAGAGAGTATCTAGAATCCCCGAGCTTCCAGGACCCTTGAGCGGGCCATGGACCCCGGCCGAAAGGGACTTCCCGCACATTCAGATTTGTTTAGGGTGAGTGCTTCAACGCCCCCCCCCCCCACTTCACAAAAGCTTCCTACGCCTATGATCTACAATGTCTATTTTATCAGGAAGCTATATAATCTACACGCACCGATTTTCAATAGGTTCCTCACATGAATTGAGTATCATTGTAACGTGCTTGTATAGTTACATATATGATTTTTATTTCATAATAATTATGTCTATCTCTATTTATTGTAAAATGTGGAGAGAAAAAAAAGAAACGTGAAAACTTGAAAAGCGGGAAAACCCCTGGGTTTTTTTTGTGGCTAGGATATCGAAATTCCCGACGTTGGATGGAATAACCCCCCTTCAACCCGTATTCTGTTCGGTTGCTTCGCTTCCTCGCGGGGTCACATTAATGATGCCATCCAATTTTAGAACACCCCCTTTGAAAAAATCCTGTGTATAGGTCTACGCCACTGACTACTTATACTACAACTACTACTACTATAATACTACTACTACTTTATGCCTAAAATGTCCCTCCCCCTTGAAATAAAAGAAGATTCGCCGACCCCGGGCATTGCTGGTCCGTTATGACATACATATTGAAATTAATTTATAGCGCCTTTACATAAACATGCTCAAAAGCGTAGTATAGTAGTAATAGTGGTAGTAGTTGTAGTATAAGTAGTCAGTGGCGTAGGCCTACACATGATTCTTTCAAAGGGGGTGTTCTAAAATTGGATGGCATCATTAATGTGACCCCGCGAGGAAGCGAAGCAACCGAACAGGAAACGGGTTGAAGGGGGGTTCAGGCGCGGATCCAGGATTTTCCAATAGGGGGGGGGGGGGGGGCCGGAAATTCGAAAATCGCGCAGACCGTTATTTCAACTTACCAATACTGACAAGGTCATATTAAAAGCACTGTACTTAGTGTACTGGTACCTTCAAGCGGGCACAATTTTTGAAAGGGGACATGCTCACGTCACGTCTCTTGTCCGATATCAACATTCCCCGTTTTCAAGTTATGCTCACGCGCAATTTTTGTTGACATTTCCATCAGTGGGAGCTGAAGCCTCTTGCCCCAATATATATTTCCTGGTTTCATAATTTGGCGAGCGGAAATTTGAGCATATGCATGTTGTGAAAGTGTTATTTGTCACCAAAATATACGAGATAAGATATAAAAAATGCATATTAGTAATTTTTAAATTTTCGGGGAAAGAGAGGCTGCAACCCCATCCCGCATTAACTGCAGGTGTTTTGAACTGAAATCAGACTCCCCAAAAAATTATTAACCAAAACGCACGAATCCAGTTTCAAAAATCCAAAAAATATCAGCTTCAGAGGGGAGCACACCCCCCTCAGACTCCTTCTAAAAGTATTAACCGAATCGCACGAATCCAGTTAAAAAATTCAGCTTCAGAGATAGAGAGGACATCCCCCCACAGACACCCCTTTGTGCGCAAGCGCGAAATTAACGCTGGTGCGTCCGCTAATGGGTAAGCAGGGGCGGCGGAGCTATTTCCAAAGTGGAAAGCACCAACAAAAAAGGGCACCTACAAAGCGAAATCTCAAAGCGAAAATATAAATTTTTGTAGACATTGGTATATACCCCTTCATTGTGATTCCATTATCAGGGACGATTTCCATATTTGTTTTTCTATATATACATTATTATAATACAAGATATTGCTTAAGCATCACACTTTCGGTTGGGTGTGATTGTTTGAATATTCATTTGCGAGCGAGAAAAAATGTAAGATCTGTGAGGTCGCAGAGTGAAAAATTACATCTTATAAAGAGGAAAAAACCAAATAATGATGGGGTTATAAGCACATTCTCATAACGGAAGACTGAAAAGACCTTTGTTAAGTGACATGTAATTGTATCATCTATAAATGCGAGCGAGCGAGCTTTAGGGGAAATTACTCTTAGTCGCTTTAAATTAGGTGCAAGACTAATGATGAGAGGTAAAGGGGACACTTATCGAAAGTGATAAAGACACATATTAGAAAAGAAAAGGAGCATGTGTCAAGGTACAAAGAGTAATTATCAAAGGTTCAAACGGGGCACTTCTTACACCTGAAAGGAGGCACTCACCAGAAATGAGATAGGGCACTTATGAGTATGGGAAATGGGCATTTGTCGACGGAAAAGGGGCATCCATCAGAAATTGATTTATCAGAGGTGAAAAGGGGCATTTATGAAAAGGGGATAGGTCCCTTATTAGAAAGAAAAAGGGGCACGATTCAAAATAAAATGGCAGTTAGCAGAGGTAAAAATGGGCACCCATCATAAATGAAAAGAGTACTTATCAGGAGGGGAAGGGGTACTTTTCAAAGTAAAACGAGTATCTCTCAGATTTGAATAGGGGCAATTATCGGAGGTGAAGAGCGCACTGAAGTAAAAAGTATTAACTTCTCGTATATGAAAAAGGTCATTTACCAGAGATGAAAAGGGGTACTTATGAGAATGAAAAGGGACACTTTTTTTATGAAGGGCCTCATTTTTCTAAATAGCCCTTATCAGATAGGAAAGGGGGCACATGTGTTGATAAAATGTGCGCTTATCCGAGTTAAAAAGGGGTAGCTCTGAAAAGGGGAAGGGGCACTTCTTACAAAGTAAAAGTGGGAATTTGGGGGTACTTGAAAAAGTGGGGGGAACTTTGCCCCCTACCCCTGCCACCCGCCCCATCATCTAAAAATCCAAAATGATGTTGTAGGGGCCGGGCGCGGCTTTATCATGAGTGCTTTTATGTGAACCTCTTTTTTATGAATATATTATGCTGGATTCCGACCCAGATTGCACACCCTAAAATGATGATCATCTCCAATACGCTTGCAGTTCACATATAAATTATGTGCACCCCTTCCTCCTTATCCATCGTTACCGTCACTGCCATTTACGTATGGCCGGCCGGCGTATTTTTTATTTACACGCTAGCGAGGGGAATTTCTCGATTAATTCCAATGAAACCGCTTAATTCCAATGAAACCGCTCGCGAAGAGTCTAGCCTGGATCGGAGAGCTCGCTAGTGCTATACGCTAGTGTGAATTTACATCCAGGAGAAAGTTTGCTTAACTTTTTCTTGAAACACTTGAACGGTTATGGAAACTGTTTGTGTTTCTAATCTTCAAATATTAATATTATTCTGCATCAAATATAATACATTCAAATCTACTGTGGTATGTAAAGGCACGAACTTACGTTAATACATACACATTTTTTTTTTAAACCAAGAAGGTGCACCATGGTAATACATTAAAACAAACACATCAACATATTACCTAGACAACTCATCACCATAGCCATTGTAAAACCATATATTAATGATACATGTAAAATATAGATTGAAGCAATTCTCGTCAATTGGCTGTATCCTGAGTGTGATTTATATAATGGATTTTGAGTAACATTTGCATCTACCTGTAGTTGAAGAATAGATACAGTGTATAACATCAATTAAGTTGGAGTTCAATTGGAAGGAAGTAACGAGGAATATTAAAGCAAGGGAGACTGGGAAATGAGGAAAGCAAGAAGTTAGAAATTGAGAGATGACTCGCGAGATATAGCCTTGCATTAATGAATCCTTTATAATGTTGTCTTGAGAGAAAGTAGACGATTTTTTTTTAAATTGGAGATTAGTGCAAGTATTAGAAATATGGGAAATAGAATTAATGAGAAAGTTATTTTTTATCGAGATCAATACATAGGGGGGGGCACCATCAAAATAGGGCACTTTCTGGAATATAAGGTGCACCTACAAAGGGAAACATCAAAATGTAAATCTACCTTATTTAGACATTGATAGACGTACGCGTAACGCATGTCACACACATAAAAATTAGAAGAAAAGAGAGAATAATGTTACTTTAAAAAAAAGATAGAGGAAAAGGAGAGAGACAGAGAGAGAGAGAGAGAGAGAGAGGGAGAAAGAAAGAAAAAAAAAAGGAAGAACATGAAACTTAACTTTACACTTAGGCCTACAGATTACATTTCCGACTGAGTTGGCTCGACATATTGTGCTTAAGAAGTCTGCAGACGAAAGTACAACAATACGAAAACAGAAGTTATATGAAATTGTCTCTAAGAGAGAAAGAGAGGTTATTTCTAAAATGAAATGAAAGGTGCTATGTGACTCTCAAGGAGGAAATTACAATTTCTATCGCTCATGACGACTATTTTGAATTTCCTAATTTTGTTTAAAGTTCAAGAACTTCCTGGGGCTCCGCCCCATGCAAGACTCCCAGCAACAGCAAATTTTTTACACAATTTCTTGCTGTCTGCTGCCTCGAGATCACTGGAGCGAAGAAAGGTAACATATAGCAAGAATCCCTATTCAGTGAAGGATTTATCCCTTTTATTATTAAAGACTCCCGGCAAAGGCTCTCCCCCTGCAAAATTGGAGAGAGTTTTATGTAGTTTAAGCTTCTAACAACCACTCCCGTGGACCTTTTATTATTTACACAAAGGTAAAAGTGTATAGCAAGAATCCCTATTCAGTGAAGGATTCATCCTTTATATGCAGATGCTTCTTCTACCATTCTTGACCAGAAGTGCGTTTCAAACTCAATGATGTGGGCATCATCCCATTGAATGTTGTGTCCAGTGTTAAGGGTTTGTTTTGCTACTTGCTGCCTAATCCGAGGGCTCTGTTGTGCTCTTTAAAAAGAGGACACAATAGGGGCAGCGCAATTTAAATATCAAGGGATGTACTAGAGTTTATTTCTAAAATGAAATGAAAGGGCTATTTGACTTTCAAGAGCGATAAAAACTCTAATCCATCCCTTGAAATTTAAATTGCACTGCCCCCATTCAGTGTGCTATTTTCAAAGAGCACAAAAAGGCTTCAGATTGAAGATTCCATCTCATAGAATTGTCTATATTGAGAGCCTTATTTCTGAAATGAAAGGGCTATTTGACTTTCAAGAGCGATACAAACTCTAATCCATCCCTTGAAATTTAAATTGCACTGCCCCCATTCAGTGTGCTATTTTCAAAGAGCACGAAAAGGCTTCAGATTAAAGATTCCATCTCATAAAATTGTCTATAAGAGAGAAAGAGAGTTTATTTCGAGAGAAAAAATGAAATGAAAGGGCTCTTTGACAAGAGCCCTTTCATTTCATTTTAGAAATAACATCTTTTTCTCTCCTAAAGACAATTTCTCTCTTGAAAAGGCTCTGCCAGGCCCCTCAAGCTCTGCCATGTTGTATGCGTACGCGCCTGCATGTGCATCCCTTCCTCCTTATTCCCTTATCCATCGTTACCGTCACTACCATTTGAGTAGGGCCGGCCCCCACTTCAATAACGCCTCCCAAGCCATCGAGAATGACCCCAGAATTTATAGATGACCATTCTGCCGTTCTTTAGAGGGGCCGGGCGCGGCCTTTTCAGAAGTGTTTCTACACTAACCTTTTTCATGCACTATGGCTTAACATAAACAAGCATGCTAAGATTTTTTTGAAAATAAGCATAAATCCGACTCAGTTTCGCATAACCTAAAAATAAGAATACGATCAGTCACCCCTCCCCCCTCAATGCATCCGCCTTCACGCACACCCCCCCCCCCCCCCCTCCCCTTGTCTTTCCCTTATTCGTCGTTACTGTCACTAATTTTTAGTGTCATTTCGTTGTCTTTCTTTCTCCCCGGCTCCTCTCTTCTTTTTCTTTCCTCTTTTTTTTTTAACTCTCTCTCTTTTCTTTTCTTTTTTCTTCTCTTTTCTTTTATCTTCTCCTTTTTTTCCCTTTTTTTCTTCTTCTTTCTTCCGGCTCTTTTTTCCTTCTCAATTTTTTTTGCGCCGCCAATAGGGGGGGCCGCGGCCGTTTCGGCCCACCCCTGGATCCGCCACTGGGGTTATTCCATCCAACGTCGGGAATTTCGATATCCTAGCCCCGATCCCCGATCCTAGCTTTTAAAAAACAGGGGTTTCCCGCATTTCAGGTTTTCACCTTATCCGCCCGACCCCCCCCCCCTTGACTTTTTCTTTCTCTGCTCATCTCGTTCCCCCTCCCCCCTCTCTCTCTCTCTCTGTATCTCTATAGCTATCTCTCGCTCTCTCTCCCCCCTCTCTCTCTCTCTTCCCCAGGCCCGCGGCCTAGCACCCTCTCCCCTCACGTACCCCTTCCTCCTGGCCGACGTGCATCGTTCTTTTTCTCGTTATGGCTTTTTCTTCTTTTGTATATTCTATTTATTGTCTTTCAGGCACGTAGCCACGGGGGGGGGGGGGGGGGGCACGTGCCCCCCAAAATTTCCAGGATCGGTTGAACTTTTTAGACCCCTTTTTACCTCGATCGATTAAATGTATGTGCCCCCCCCCCCCCTAAACATCAAACTCTGGCTACGTGCCTGTTGTCTTCTATTCTTTGTTTTCCAAGGGAAAATAGCCAGTAAGGATTTTAGAAGTAGGCCTATATGCAAATTTAAATTTAATTAAGTGGGCTGCATATATTATAAATGGGCTATGGAAATGTGGATGTATCATGGAATTTTCTGGATAAAACAACATTTTTTTTTCCTACAGTGCCATGCCGTAATTTTTGTTATCACCATATTATTGCATATATCCGGGTTTATACCGACAAAATAGCCCATGGTAATAAAATACTGTTGTGTTATCGTTCGTGCTAATTAGCCGCACCACCGCACGTACAGCGTATACACATCAGATTTTGAACGCCCTCGGTAAAAACACGTACAAGCAATGACACTGCATTATAGTACAGCTCGAAAATAAGCTAGAAATTGCATGCGTGTACCTGACTATGTACATTGCACACTGGCGCTAGCTAGCCCTGACCGGAATTCGGAAAAATACTACTGGTATATACCACACCAGCGGAGTCGATGTTCTTCCTTTATGTAGCTTTTCTTCAGAAATAAACAGTTTTGTTTCTTTCCCATACATGATAGGATGTTGTGATCACCAGTGGCTCTTGTTGATTTGTTGTGAATGATCTAACTATAGTCTATAGATGCCCACGATGGGGAAGAATTCAAACTGCAGGAGAATATGTCTGTTCGACATGGATGGGACCATAACAAACACAAGAAGGGTAAGTTTGATTTCATGTACTACACCTTTATATTTGCACATAACTTTATTCGTACGCTGTCACCTATTAAAGAAACGAGTATGAATATTGTGCTGTTGATGCAGGATGTTAATGTATTTTTCAAATGTTCTTTAAAAAATTTCACAACATCGACATGTAAACCTATACTTTCATGTTAAATTCATGCTCTAATGATTATATCCATATTTTGTAATATTTGTATACCTCTCTCACCATGAATGTGAATTATTATCAGCCAATTTAGTACTAAAAGTCTACATATACAATAGTAGGCCTACTACAATTCAGCACCACGAACATGTTTCCATGCCCTACTTGTGTTTTTGCACGTAAATCGCATTATCAAAGAGTGCTTGTACTTGACTGCACGTACTCCTTTGTGCATGCGATGATGCAATCGTAGACGTGGTAAATCCCAACCTTCATTAAAAATCAATGAACTTGAAAAAGGGGGATGTTAAAAGAAACGAACACGATAAACGGTAAACCCCTTTGGATGTATACTTGTGATGGGTATTCATACATCTTTTTGCGACTGGGTGTTTGTCTAGTTTTTCGTCGCCCGCAGTACAGTACAATAACAATGTCGTACATTTCCATTGCAAACATTGCGGTCTACCGCCGCGCGAGCGATGTTCTGATTGGCGAATTGCGGAGGTATATGGAGGGTGTGTCTGTGACGTCACAATAGTAGGACGTGTTTGACTTACTAGTGACATTCAGATCAGGATGACATCGGCAAAAAGGCAATTTGTTCACCATTGCATGTATACGGTTAGGCAGGCGGGAAGGGATTAATCTTTGTGATAATTCTTTGCGTTCCACATTCCATATTTCCGCAAAAAAAGAACACTTAGCGGTGATTGTCCACAGGGCACAGGCAATGAAAAGAAGACAAAATATTGGAGACAACAATAACTGAGCGCAGTCGAAAATTGAAAATCGTTTGACCACGTCAGAATTGTTTACTTGTTAAAATGCGAAGTGCGTCATTCATTATTCTACCCCAGCTGATAAATTGTATACATGTATGTTTTTGAAATCCAGCTTAGCTGCGTGCTAGCTAAGAGGAAATAAAGATACTAATATGGAGAAGAGGAAATGAATTGACAGGCTAAATACCGGGAAACAGTTGTTGACTGGTTTGTTACGTCACCACTCTGCACCCTCATAACCTGAAAGATAATGATAAAAGTACCATTTCAGGTGAACATTAAAGTATATCTATTTGAATAGCTGAAAATATGGGATATTTCAAGTTTATTGTTCTGTAGACTACAGTCTTACAATTTGTTTATAATTCGAGAATGATGATGCAGAAAACAAAATCGTCATATTCTCCCCCCCCCCCCCCCCTATAGTCGGACAATGCAGCACGCTCGGCCTAGCTATTCAATTTATGAAAACTGCATAGCTGCATTGGCTGGAGTTAGCAAGTTTATACTTTTGAACACATGACCATGAGAACTTTAAAATACTTGTGTACGTGATTTATGGTTGAACTGCCCCCCCCCCGCCCCCAACAACACAACGCCAACATTTTAAGAATTGAGGAAAAAAATTGACTTGCAATAGGTAGCTAGAACTCTTGTCATGTGCCTCATTCGCCATACACTTTATACTTACATTTTGTTTAATGATGACATTAATGTAGACGATTTTTAAACTCGGAAGCCCATACATTTTGAAATAGATGTTTCATGCCTCTTTTTGTGAAATGATTTTTCGGCAATGTGATTCATTCTTGATAGAAACAGTTTGTATAACCTCAGAACTTAATTGATCAATAAAGATCCGAGAATATATACATTTCATAAATCAAGAACAAATCATAATTTTTATTACCAAAATCATTTCGTGGAAAGAGATTGGAAATGTTTATTTCAACCTTATGTGCATTTGTATCAATTTCAGATCGTAGTATTTATGATTTCCTACTTTGTTTGTTTTCCTGACCGTACAGACAATCGAACCAGAGATGATCGACGTCCTGTTAAAGCTTCAGACTCACGTTCCTATCGGCCTGATCACGGGCTCAGACATCAAGAGCGTCGAGAATCAACTCGGTCACGATCTCCATCAGATGTTCGATTACGTGTTCGTTGAGAACGGCATGGTAGCATATCAGAAGGGACAGGTGTTTGCTAAGAAGGTCAGTTACCATGGAAACAATGACATCACGAAGTGTCTTTTGTAATCAAACAACGTACATGTAGTTATCATTTTAAAGAATCATTTGGATTTGGATTTCCCTCCCCTTCTCGCTACCACACTTCTTTTTTTCTTTTTTCAAATATTTCTTTCCCCTTCCTCTCCCCCATCTTCCCCTTATCTTCCCCATCTTCCCCTTATCTTCCCCCTCTCTCTCTCTCATTTTCTCTCTCTCTCTCTCTCTCTCTCTCTCTCTCTCTCTCTCTATATATATATATATAATATACATCTATCTATCCATCCATCCATCTATCTTTACCGTCTACCCTCCTCTCTCTCTCTCTCTCTCTCTCTCTCTCTCTCCCTCTCTCTATCTATCTCTATTTTACCAAATATATCTATCTCATTATATACACTTTCGTCCCCCTCAATCGTGAAATCTTGTTTCCCTCCCCCCCCCCCCCCCTGCATGAAAGTTACCCCCCCCCCCCCTCCCCCATTGCGTTTCCTGAATGTTTTCGTATTCGAATTCGAATGATTGGCTATAGTGCTCTTCATCATCTTGTGCCTTGACAGGTCAATCCTTTAACGTCGCCACCTACTGATATTCTTTTCGATAACGATGTTATTGTTTCCTTGAATGCCTCAATATATTTGTTATTTTGGGTCCCTGTTTTGTCCTTGTTCTGCAGCATGGTCATATTGTGTGGTTAAAAAGGTACTATAACCTTGATGACACTTGAAGTAAATAAATGTGGTTTTTCTGTTCATTCGCAGATCTTGTTTGTTTGTTGGTTTGTTTTTCATGATTTAAAAAAATAAATTATCCGATAACCCCGGAACTATACTACCTTACCTTGAATGAATATTCTCCTAGTTTTGTACTTTTTTAGTGCTACTTCAAATTATTCATATTTGTATTTAAATGGCATTATAAAGGCATATTGTTTACGTAATTTTGCTCTATTAGTTGCTTATACTAGATAAGGATCAATTACATTATTTGGTTACTTTCCTTTCTCTTTCAGATTATATCAGAGCAAATTGGAGAGGAAAAGTTACAAGAAGTTATCAATTTTGTACTGCACTATTTGGCTGATTTACATCTTCCGATCAAAAGGTATTCATGATTGAACAAATTGTTATAATTCTAGCTAACATAGAGCAAAACTTTGTCTCTTTGATATCACATTAATATTTCACTTGCGTGTACTTGAAATCGAATAATCAGAAGAATTACAGGGTTAATTCTTTATAGTTCACGTGAAGCCCCCAATAATTATACAACAATATTGATACACTTAATCTCATTTCTTCTTTTCATCTTGCATATTAATATGTATTCAAGTCATTCATTAAATTCCATGTATTTATTTGTCCAATATAATTCAACATGGACATTTTGGTTTGCTCACATGTGAAATAAAGGCTCATATCGTTTTCAAAGAACAGAAATATAATTCAAAAATGGATACATTTTGGTGATGACAAAAATAAAATAGCTCGTAATAATGATTCTCGTTTGGTTAAAGCTTAGTTTCCTTAAGTTAGGTAATTTAAGTGTATTTCATAGGTCTAGCTTGTCGAAAAGAAATTCGTCTCTTGATTTTGTTTCTTCTCTTCTTAGAGTCTTTGACTGACGTATTTTCGTCTATACCTTTTTTTTAAAATTAATATTTCATTCATTTCCTGTTTCATCCTTTGTCGTCTTGCTGCTCAGAAATGTGCATTACGAAGCCTGAGTGGTTTTTAAAGGCACACTGTCCTACTTGAAGTTACTTGCTCCCTCTATATAGAAAACTTCCCCAATCGGTGCCTGTTGGTCCCCCATGATCCTCTTTTTCTTATGTTAAATGAGAGCTGAGTTAATGAGATAGCCACCTGTCACAATGACCTTGCTGGCTCGCTGGGCGGTCTAATCCCTTCTGGTTGAAGTAGTAACGCCTCCCTTTAAGCTCAGTGCACTTCAATATGATAATAATAATAACGGTGCTTATAAAGCGCTCTCCCCCGAAGTCTCTCTTTGAACGTAACTGTTATCTGTTTTCTGCAATGTGTACCGGTGTGATACATTTTATTTTATTTGTCTGTTTTTCAGAGGATGTTTTGTGGAATGTCGTACCGGTATGATCAATATATGTCCCATGGGACGGTGTAACTCAACTCTGGAAGACAGAAGAATCTTTTGTGAATATGATAAGGTAGGTCATCAAGACAATCATTAATATTTTTTTTTGTAATTATGTAGAAGTGGTTTAGTATACCCAGACGTTGTCTGTCCGGACAGGTTGTGTATCTGGGCAGTTGGTTTGAAACAACAATTTCGAAGAAGTTTAAAGCAATATTTAACCAATCTTGTAAGACTTATGTTGGACGATATCAGAAGGGACAAATATTCATGATGGTTAGTGCTGTTTTTATGAATAATTTCCGTTTAATCCAAAGGTAATTTTTTTTTTTCGTTAAGTGTCCGGATTCTACCCCCTCCCCCTCTCCCCCCCCCCCCCCCCATCCTACTGTTAGTAGCACAGTGGCATCGACACCCCCGCATAACTCACTGAGAGAGTATATACGCTTGTGGGGGGGGGGGGGGGCGTTTTTGTTTTAAACTTTAAATGAAATGTTTATTGATCATTCATGAACGAGAATAAATTAATCTGAAGAATTACATGTTGTGACATATCGATTAAAACAAAACTGCTACATTTTTGTATCAATTTGATACTGGTTTATATTTAGGCCTATGTCTCAAAATTTCAATTAGTTTTCGTACATAATAATAAATAACAATATTTGCCATATACTGATATTAAATTGACAACATAATGTGAAACAGAATTTCCATCAGTAATTGATTATCTGCCAAATTTCACAATTTTTATGATAAATTGAGCATTCCATATGCACATGATTGATGCTACAATTATTGTTGACAAACCTTCCGGACTCCCCTTGGTCGATTCCCATATGGTCACATAAATTCAGTACAAGTACTGCGTTTAGATATTGTGTTTAATTTCATGAAAGTTATATATATAAATGACACTGTATATACTTTATATACTGTATAAAGGTGTATAGTTCACATTAAACTATTGACTTAAAATGTACTGCACAGTTTGGTGTGTAGAAACACCCCAAATCAGATATTTTGAATCAGGTATTTCACTTTTTTAAACATAATTTCAAAACAGTAATGTTTTGGTTCAGTACTAACAGTTTGGCAAGGTGAGGGGAGAGGAAGTCACCACCCTGATGATTTTGTGATACAAACACAATGTTACTGATGTTTGTCGAGGATGTTTAATAAATTCAATCAATTTTCCCCTTCCCTTGACTAAAAATCGTTTAAAAGATATATTAAAACAGTACCAACGGTATCAAAGATAAATGAAACATCTATGAATGAAGTGTGACTTTACATTCTATTTACATATTGTCTACAGAAACACAAAGTCAGAGAAAAGATGGTCAAAACACTCCGAGAAAGGTTTTCTTCCAGCGCACTCAAATTTTCAATAGGTGAGATTTCTTCAGTTTATCATGTTTTTATTTCATCCATCAAAGGTAATTTTGCTCTTTTTATGTTCTACTCAGTTCGCAGGGGAGATATTTCTATTTGAATTTTCATACATAGCCCAATACAGCTTTGAATTACTATGTTTCATTTTCACCTTACAATAAACATATTAAGCAATGTTGATATTCAATAATGCTAGCCTATATATACAGGTGCTGTAACTAAATACAATACAAGTTCTAACTATAGTGCATTGAATTTTATACACAGAGCAAGGAAGAATAAGCATTATCGCATTAACAGTAAAATCACAATTAAAGAGCTAGTTGAATTTTTTCTGTAGTCGAGTTGCCTGTATATTGTATATAAAGTAGTTTGATGACAATATCTGCAAGCAGCATTGACCTGCAATTAAAGGAATGTGTCACAGATTATCGCCTTCAACTCACATGATTATTCTTCTTTTTCTACCAAAGGATAAAGATGAATATTAACGTGTTTGTAATGATGGTGAACTTTTGATGCATCGTATAATTTCTTGGCACCTGTTACTTGACTGGTATACGTTTGTCGTGATATTAAAAAAACTCGATCCATATTTTGCAATATATGTTTTATATATTTGTTTGGAATTTGCTCTTTTTATGTCAAGCTTGTAAAGCAACATAGTATTTGTTCATGTCATTGATTTACAGGAGGACAAACAAGCTTTGACGTGTATCCCATGGGATGGGATAAGACATTCTGTTTGCAATATTTGGATCAGGAATATAAAGAGATATACTTCTTCGGCGATAGGACATCACAGGTATATCAATATTCCTTCTCTATGACTCTCTTATTATTAGTCCGATTTATTCAGACATTCTGTTTCACGTATTTTTCTGCTTTCATGCAAATTTAACTAAGGTCATAATTAATTAAGTGCCGCCATTGAGACAAGGAGTCTGATCAAGTTGTCTTTTGTGTGGCGAGAGAAGACGAGATGCTGACCGGACATAATGATCTTGAATCTCACACTTTTCTTTTTCATTCTTTCTGTCCTATTGATCTTGTATTGTTTTCACATGCACCATACAATAACTTGGAGAGTTTATAGGCTTCATTCGATCAGGGATTATCTTGTCTTATTGGTGGTACCTTCAAGCTCATAATATAAGTAAAACAATTATTCTCTGATCACGAATTTGATTGTCCACAACAACCTGAATAAACAAAAAAAAAAAGTCTCAAGTGCATTACTCCCTCATTTTTTTTTAAAGATAACGGACTGAAATTTAAAGAAAATTAAATCACAATTGTGTATGTATATAGACAGGAAAAAATCTGGATTCTGGAATGGCTTGGTCAGTGTTTACCCTCTCAAAAATCAAACGATTTAATTATATATTAATTATTTTTCTTCTTCACGCTCCCTAGTAGACCCCTCTCATCCACTCTCTCCCTCCCTTTCTGCCCATCCCCCTCTCACTCCCTCACTCTCTGTTAAGTGTATAGGTGTCAATAATTTCTCTATCAGTTCCCCCATCTCTCTCTTAGCATACATTTAACATCTCTCAATCTTTTGTTTTCCCTGGTTACTTTACAGGACGGTAATGACTACGAGATCTTTCACGATAGCAGGACTATCAGCCACACTGTAACTAGCCCAGAACACACCAAGCAACTCTTACAACAACTCTTCTTCAATCAACCACCAAACATTGACTCATGAGTGTCGGTGTTAGTGACTTCTACAGCTACAGTACTCTTTTTAGAACAAGCACCAGACTTGCCAGTGTCTGAATCATAACACTTCCAGTGTCAGTGGTCTGGATCAAAGCCGTTACCATCAGCCATAGGGTACCGGTATCTAGTTCCAAACTCCTCTCCCTTAGAGAAGGGGCCACTCTAGAAACTAACTAAAATGTTAAATCGCCATTTAAAAGGGTCAATGAGTGAACACTTCTTCAAATGTCGGATTAACATTTTTAACACGCATGTTCAAAGCATTCATCTACCATTTACAAAAACGTGGTCACTCCTTGACCCTTTTAAGCCAAATTTTGTAGTCCCCAGCTCATGAAATCACCAGGATCTTGGTTAGTTAAGAGAAGGTGTTAGAATCAGAAACAGTGCTTTCCACCACACTGTAACCAGCAATGAGTACACCATACGCCTACTGAAAAAAACCTTTCTATTTCAGTAAAGGCATGTTGGAGAAATGAAATTACTTCCCTGTATTATACTCACGGTTTGCGTCAGTGTTATGCCAGTGTTGGTCAGAGATCATAATGGTCACCGGTCCCAAACACCAGAGTCCCTGTCTCATAGCACCGCTGGTGTTCGTGTTATAGTCGATGCAGGTCAGAAGTGATATACTGTCCCAAGTACACCTAACACCTTTACAACTTAGCACCAACTCTAATCCAGACCAAGCACCGGACTAGCAAATCTGCGCTTATCATATAAAACTAAAAGAAATTGGAATGCTGGCATGTAAGAAAAATGTGGATTTCTATTGAAACCGTTTACCTCCATGCCTTCATGGACATAGTTAGATGAAAACATTGCAATCATTTTTTTCATTGGTACACAGCCTTGGCAAATATTTTGTAAATGAAAAGGACACTGATGTACATATTGCTTTTAAACTTAAATGATGACCTATATTCATGAAATGTATAATAACAACTAAAAGAGGTTTATTGTAAGTATTATGGAGTTTATGTATATATTTTATTTTAACTAAACAAATTAATTGGCCAGCTCTGTCTCCACGTGAGCTAGATGAAAAGCAGAAACATAACGGTCAGACGCTGAATGTTATTCGGCTCAACACTATATAATATTCTAGAATATGATATATGTATATTTATTTTGTCACGAATATCCTTTTTTTATTCAGTTATTCATTCATTGCAGTCCTATGGCTAGATCGCACATGATTTTTATGTGAAATGTTTAAGCCTTACAATGTAATTACAATCTAGTATTTTTTATTTTAATAATCAAAGCGTGATAATCACGGTATACTGAACATAATAATTTATTAGGAAATGTCATGAAAATAATGATTATTGGGCCTTCAACCACCCAACCTAGACATATTTAAAAAATAAAACTTTTTCTCTTTGTTTTTCGATATTTGATCATGATTACAACTTACTGTTGATTTGATCATAAAGAGTGACCAAAAGATAATGACTACATTTTTTTTAAATGATCTGATTTGCTAAAATCGTGTGCAAAAAAACATTTCCAGGAAATTACTTTTAAATTCCAACGTACATGTATTTTTTTTTAAATTAATTTTACAACTCGTGTTATTGTTCTTATGATAATGTTTTACACTGGGAAATTTTAACTTTTTAAGTGACCTTTTAAAACAAACTTTTGTGATTATAGTCAATATTGTGATTGTGAGTGTTTATATCGAGCAGAGCATCAGTAAGTATAACTGCATGACCAAGCAAACTCAGTTTATCATGATAATTACTTTTCGTTTGTTTTGTGCAGAATGTTTATGTCTTTCAAATCAATTATTTTTAGCAACAACAAACAAAAAACTCTCAAAGCTCGACACTCTTGTAGTAAGTATCCCGGCATAGGAGAAATCTCTTTCAGGAAGAAAAATTACCCGAATAGTTACCTTCACATGGCAGTTGCGATAGTAATGAGTTTATGTTTTACAAAACATAGGCCTAGATATGCTACATGAGTTCATATTTGTATAGCTTTTGAGCCTCAGTTAGCTTTTGAAACAAATTAAGCAGAACAAAATGTATCTAAATGTATTTTGTTCTGAATACTTCAATGTGAAAACAAAGCAGTTTGGTTGTACCCAGCAAGGCGACAAAAAAGGAGAATTACAAGAGAGTGTGGAGTTTTTATAGAGCTTTTTCCATGATGTATAACTTATGTGCTTTATTTATTATTATCTTCCAGAACAATTGGCATTTTACAGGATGTAAAATATTTGTCATCCAATAGTGAGGACCAATTCCATTTAGATGTGTGTGACTTTAAAAATGCAATAGTTTGTTATGTTTTCTTTTATGAATTCTCTACAAGGAGGCTGTATAATCATAGGTAAAAAGATGTGTGTTTTTTACTGATACAAAGATGCCCAAGTCATCCCGACGAGATCAAAATGATAGTAGACCAAACAGGATTGACATGACACCCGAATGGCGAAGATTCGATCGGTTTTTATGTGATCGGCTTGGCCTTGTGACTTGGGTATATGACTAGTATTTCATAGTACAAGAAAAGGGAGTTTGTAGATTAAAGTTTTTAGAAGTTACATGGCGGTATTACTCGCTGTAGTTTTCATGTAGCATTGTGATTCGCTTTCATACTGCCAAACAACTCAGTTTCATTTCTCTTTCTCAATGTAATAGGAAGACAAAATTAAGGATTGTGTAACATGTATATATTGAATTTTTTATATCCTAACTAAGAATTGTAACTAAGTGATAAAGAGAATGTAAAGGAAACATTGGAGATTGACTTTGGTGCATCATATCGAAACAAAACGTATCGTAATCAGTTTTGGTTACAGTTCTAACCCAAAACAAAGTACAGTGTACTTTATTTTTAAACCCGGATGCAATTAACATTATCGCAACTATTTTCGAAAAATGAATTTAAAGACAATTTTAATAATCTAGGGTATGTCCTATAGAAACCATGTTCGGCTTACGTAATAGGTTATTGCCATGATCAATATGTGACGAAATTGAAATTGTCTTTGGTTGATATTTAGAAAGTAGTTGCTATCGTATTATTATTTCGTTTATCAACCATAGCTATTTAAAACGGTCGATTGTTAGATATGACACAAGTTCGACCTAACTGCTACATAATATGCCACTGTGTGGCATCTTGTTGATATAGGTACGTCAGGAAGAACTAATTTTGTAGTCTCGTGTTGGTAGTTTTCAATACTCGGTGTGGTGATGCAGGTGTATTATATTGGACATGTATTTATATTTTGTTAAGACAAATCAGCGTTACAATGCGGCATTATTCCTATCGTTAGAAGGGATAAATATTAACTTGGGTATCAGGAGAATAATAGGAAGAAGGAGATGTTGGATTATTGATGTGCACAAAACACAGAGGGCGCCTATTCATTTTAAATACGGAATATTGTTTTATCACTCTTCTGAATTCTCTATCTTTTTTTAAAGGTATTTTTACCCGAATCTTCTTTTTCTTCTTAAGTTGTTCGTTGGTTCATTTTTAATAGTACCATACTCGTAATATAATAACGACACGCCCCTTTTGTATATGTTATTAATTATGTCAAAATATCATGTACAGTATTTTCGAAATCGCAAAAAAATGAAGTAAATAATTGCTTCTGAGTTTAGAAGGTGATTGCGGAATAGGCTCTAACAGGAGTATAGCGTCACGTTGTATAAACAAAAAAAAGCTAAGAATATTTTTGTTACATGAAATAAAATTTAAAATAGATCAAAGTTAAGTGTTGTATTTTCGTCTTCTTTCCCATTATTAGAAAGCATGCTCACTTCCATTATAAGGCCTGATTGGAAATGACGTTTATTGGAGAGAAGAGTGCAGTATATGTGGATTAATAATTATGCGTTAATCATATTCACTTTGATAGGATTATTCAACATCAAAAACGTTTTAGGCTATTAAAAAAAATATACATGTTTAGCGTCCCCGCCCGCTTCCTTTTTGGGGGCCGCCTCCTATTTTTTTTTTTTTTTCAAATTTTTTCAATTTTTTCAATTTTTTCAAAGAAAAAAAACATGAAAAACACTGCTAAAATGGATCTATTTATGATTTAAAAAAAAAAAAAAAAAATGTCGGCGGCCATCTTGAAAAATATCCCGACTATCGGAAAAATGTACCGAGCGGCCATTTTGATAGAAAAAAAGAAAAAAAAGAAGGGCCTCCTCCTTCCTATTTTTCGAAAAAACAGGACGCTAAACATGTTTTTTTTTTTTATTTGGCCTTATCATGTTTATAGTGAAACTGTGAGATGATGGTCACTATACCATCATCATCACCATAATTGTTGATGACAAGGATGATGATAATAATGACGAAGGTGGTGACGATGATCATGATGATGATAATGGTGACGATGATGATGATGAGGATAACGTTGATTCATTCATATGGCTTCATTTTGTTGTCAAAGGCATTATACTATAGGTATAGCCCATGCTCTTGATGTGAAGTTTGGAGAAAGAGAGAGGGGGAGAGAGAGAGGAGATAGATATAGAGAGAGAGAGAGAGGAGTGGGAGAGAGAAATAAAGAATGATTTACATTATGCTATTTTGACATTTCAGAATCTCTGACAGGTTTAGATACACCAGACCCATCCACCAGAAGAAAAAAAAAAGGGGGGGGGGGGTCGTCATGACCTGTTATGAAGCAATATACATTCGTTGTTTGTTTCGGTATTTGAGGGGAGTGTGCATGTGGTTACCAAAACTTGCAAAGTTATCATTATTAGCCGCAAGTGTATAATGCATGGTAGTTTTTTTTTGGTCTCTATATAAAATAGGTCTCTATTCTACTACAATATTTCATTTTTTTTCTCCCTTTTTATTTTTATTTATTTCAAAAGAGTAAGGAAAAAAACATTTTCTTGTTGCTATAATATAGAGGGCTCTAACTGTAAAATCTTTGGAAGGTTAGACTGAAATGGAGCGGCGACAAAATAATAAAAATGATTGTGAGCAGTGTAAAAATACCAAGACAACTTAGCATAATGGATGTGCTAATAAAGATATGCTATTTATTGTTGAATGCAGTCGCAAACTCGCAATATCTATACATTCTTCTTTAAAATATTATTAAGTTTTGTCTATTTTTCTTTCTGAGCCGGTTTTTAAGAGCTCGAACTGTCAGCATTGTGACTCACCAGATAATGGGACGACCTTAACGGGTCCAAAGTCTTTAAGAATATTCAAGTTCACTTGGATTTCAGCGATCTTACCAAATATCAAACAAACTTATGTCGATCGATCTCTTTATCGCGTTGGAGTGTGTCTTTCATTGTTTTACGAGTAGGCACAGGAAGATACTGTAGTTGACATATCCGGCTTGCATGAGAAGCTAAGAGTAGATACAAAATGTCATGAACTCAGGAGAAAATAAAACGATTCAAGATCCCCCCCCCCCCCCCCCCCCCCCGTTTACCCCATACCCAGCCTGGCCCCGTGCCCTCCACCCCAACTCCTCGATCTTTATCTCTCATGCATCAATCGTTGGATTTATATCTTCACAATTCGTCTTTGGCAGATTTAATACATAACATTTTAACGACTACCCGTGTAATTACCTGTCGATAAAAACACACTCAAGAATGGTGCTGACGGTCGAGAAAACATTGTCAGGATATAATTACCTGTATATTTCTCTTGATTGCTCCCTGGATCTGTTTAACTTCCTTTTAGCAATATCATTCCTTTGGGCTATAGGCCGCTTGTCTACTCTAAACAGTCATGTATTTTGTATGATACACATACACCAGGGAGATGAGACCTCCCTGCATAAACTGATAATCGTTTAATAAAGACAAATGGACCTATAGTATTGATAATAATTGTTCTACATGTATACTTGCATATATTGCCATTGGCACATTAATGTTTTCGTACCAAACTATTAAAAGAAAAGTAGACAACAGTGTTATGCCCTGTATAATAATAGGCCAATACAAATTAAAAATCAATGTGAATAATTCACAGCACCAACAGAGTGAACAGACCTTCGAAAAATAATTTCATTCAGTATAATCTGAAAATTATTGCCATGGCAACCACACTGAAACTTATTTACATATGTTTAGAATCCATTCATTGATAAGTTTTTATTGACGCGTTTGGAAGAGAAAGCTTGCATTTTGGGTGTAGTCCAATATTCTTTTGTGTTGGGTTATCTTATGTGTACACAAAGGTGGAGAGAGCCTTGGTGTGCACCGACACATGTGTAGTTTAATAGTCTGTATAATAAATACTTAATTTGGGGGAAAACTACCCACAAATGTCTTTCAAACAAGTAGATTATAACTTCAGAACAGTATAATGAGTCGTATTAACTGATGAAAATGATCAGAGAGTATGAATAAAGTTTAGTTTCTGTTAGCTACGATATCATGTTATACAGCTCAAATTTGGGTCTGAACATGCAGACTACGCTGTGGAGTTGATTATTGTAGTGTGTCTGTATGGATTTCGCGTTATGTACCGTTACATTGCATGAACTCGCGAAGTTTCAAGTGCTTCATTGCAGCAATTACCCTCACGGATCTAACTCTAAAGGGGGGATTTCTAAAATCGTAAATACAACTGATTATTTGGAAATAGACAGACGGAACTCTCCAAGATCTGTGACTGTGATATAACGTATAGGACTGAGAGGCAGTTGTGTCAAACTTAGCAAGGAATCATCTACAAAACTGTTTAGGAGGGAGACCATAAATAGCTCAGACCTCTGTTTGTATCTTACGGAGAATGGTGTCATTGTGAGCCGCTGGTATAGGCGTGGTATCTTGTCAAGTGGCTGCAGAGTTACAGCAGGTCCGTGGTATGCGGATAGAGTCCTTGGCGACAGAACTGGCTGGGGAGTGTCATGTCATGATCTTATTCTGACTCTGGGTTCAAGAAGTTAGTAACAAGAAGGTTGGTATTATAGAAATACATACGTGAAGAAGTGAAGCAATGATTATATAGGGCTATTATACTACGTAATACCATTTCGGGATTACTTATATAATTGAGATTAAATCTCAAACGAGTTCTCGTTTAATCTTTCAATTATATAGTAAACCTTGCATATAGTGCGCATGAATTAACGAACATAATTATTGACGATAACAATTATAATTGCCGTGGTTGTGGTTAGGTGGAAGTGGTTGTTTGTCTGTTTTCTGAAATATTTTGTCGATTAATAAATCGTATAGTTTAACCTCAATCGGTAGACATGGTAGATGAACATGATGACAGTATGGTGTGGTGGTATAGATAATGTTGATACCTGACTGTATAACAATAACTCATGACCAATGCAGTTTGGAAACCCCTATGAAATCATTAACTTTTTTTTCTATTGTGGACCGAATTTTTTTTTCGTTCGGCTATTGTCCGCAGTCTGTTTTTCCATCTAGTTTTATATATCTTTTAGAGGGTATTCATAATTATGCCTAAAACCATTCGCCAGGTACATGTAATACTATACTTCTTGTGTTTATACAATTTTTTATGGACACACTGATTTATTGGACAATAAAAAGTGTATATTGTGACGTCAGAGGAGTAAATGGGAAGGTAATTATGAATACACGGGGATCGATTAGTTCCATACATTAATTTTGTTAGAATGAACTTCCCACAAAGCTTCTAAGTTCTAGAAATGAACTAAACTATAACAATTCTGTCATTTCATCTAGCAGATAGAGAGAGCAATATATTATTCGCCCCTATCATTATCTAGACGTATGTACTGATGACATTATTTTTAAGTCTGAAAATTTTACATGCAATTATAACTGGTTTTAAAAACATGAAAACGCTCAATACCTCATTGAAGGGGATAAGTTCAAAGGCGAGCTATGAATTTCTGACCAGTTTGATGCAGAAAGATTGTGATTGCAAGTTGGGGATCGAGGAGGATGGGGAGGGGCTAGGGTGAGTAGGGGGCCAGGTATGATAGTATCATTGTCTGAAACTTATGACGTTATAATACTTTCGGACACGTGTAGATCGTCTGCTATCAATTT
>JAVYIG010013151.1:0-48941 GCA_035222895.1 Strongylocentrotus droebachiensis
TCAAATGCCTTGGAATAATCAAGAAATATACCGATTGTGTGCATCTTTTTGTCTATTGCTTGTGAAATCTTATCTATAAAGTGCAGCAAGGCATGAGAGGTAGTATGTTTCTCTCGGAACCCAAACTGAAAATTTGAGAATATCTTACTTTTGTTGAAAAATTCTAAAGTTCTAACATAAATCACTTTCTCAAGGATCTTTGAGTTGGAGGTTAGAAGGGAAATAGGACGGTAATTTGAAAAAGATTGAGGATCACCCTTTTTAAAAACAGGTACGACTTTTGCAATTTTCATGTTTTCGGGGACTATTCCATTTAACATTGATAAATTAAAAACATGAATAAGGGGTTGAATAATCGCTAAGATAACCTGTTTAATTATGTCATTATTGACACCATCGTAACCAGGACTTTTCCCAGCCTTAAGCGAATTCACAATGGTAAGCAACTCTTCCCTAACTAATGGGAAAAGGAATAAGCTTTTCTTGTTAGATTCTTTCAGGAAATCGTTAAAAGATTTTTGACAGGAAGGGACCGCCTGTGACAGATTAGGACCAATACTGCAAAAATAATCATTGAATTTGTCCACAATAATATTCTTATCTTCCACTAAACGACCATCAATTTCAATATTCTTTACATCAGAATTTTTTTTCTTTGACTTGAACACATTTCTTATCACTTTCCAAGTTCCATTGATATCGTTTGAAGTTGCTTGAAACTGAGCAAAATAATATGTTTTCTTTGCTGCACGCAAGACTGAAGTAAGGGTGTTTTTATAATCAACATATCGTTTACGTGATGATTCTCTTCCACTAACTTTATAAGAATAATACAACTTATTCTTTTTATTGATAGACTTCAACAAGGAAGCACTGACCCATGGCATGCGTGGAATTTTCTTACGATTTCTAGTATTACATTTGGAAATCGGAACAATTTCATCATAGAGTAGCAAAAACTTATTAAAGAAATTGTTGAATGAAATATTAACATCCTTTTCAAGTAAAACTGCACTCCAGTCAGTTGCCGTTAGTGCTTCTCGAAACTTCTCAATGTTAGTAGGATTGTTTTTACGAATATATTTACATTCATGTTTATGAGCAGTATTACGAAAATTCACTCTAGTGAAGATAGGGAAATGATCTGAAAGATCTGATATTATAATACCTGAAGATGGAAAAGGTTGCAAATTACAAAATATGTTATCAATAAGGGTAGATGAACTATCAGTTACCCTTGTGGGTTTTGTAATTAATGGCATTAAAGAAAATGACATCATATTCAAAAAAGCATTATAATGGTCATTTTCATCACATTGAAAAAGGTTTATATTATAATCTCCCATTAAGAATATTGACTTATTGACAAATAGTGGGTTCAACAATATACTCTGCAATTCATTCACAGTAAGATCTATATTACTCTGGGGAGGTCTATATATAACTCCAAAGATAACATTCTTTTTGCCTGGAATAAAACACTCTACAAAAATAGACTCCAACTGATCAGTCATCACATTTAAGTCATGCCTAAAGCTATGGTCACAAATCAGAGCAGCGACCGCCCGATCAGTATATGGGGCGCCAAGTGTTACCCTAGTTTTTCGGTATAAAATCACCTCATTTTGTTACAAAATTTGTACCGAATTAATTTTGTTACAAAATGATTTGTACCGAATTTATTTTGTAACAAAATTTTATTTTGTTAAAAACTTTTGTAACAAAATAAATTTTGTTACAAAATGATTTGTACCGAATTCATTTTGTTACAACATTTTTACCGAATTCATTTTGTTACAAAATGATTTGTACCGAATTCATTTTGTTACAAAATCATTTTTACGGAATTAATTTTGTTACAAAATTATTTTTACCGAATCTATTTTGTTAAAAAAAATTGTACTGAATTGATTTTGTTGCAAAATGACTTTTACCGAATTTATTTTGTTACAAAATGACTTTGTACCGAATACATTTTGTACCGAAAAACCAGGGTAACACTTGGCGCCTTTGGACGCCAAGTGTTACCCTGGTTTTTGTCGGTAACACTTTGCGCCTTGGGTAGCCAAGTGTAACCCTGGTTTTTCGGTATAAAATCACCTCAATTTGTCACAGAATATACTCAAAACTGTATTTTGTAACATTATGTTAAACAATTTATTTTGTTACAAAATTACTTTGTACCGAATTCATTCTGTATTACAAAATGGTTTTTTTTTTGTGGACGGAATACATTTCGTACCGAACTCATTTTCATTCTGTGTACGGAATTATAGTCCGTGCATATAGTTTTGTGTCCGCGGAATGCAAGGTCAGTGAACAGATGATGCTTGGGGGAGAGGGAATTAATTATTAACCTTGGTAAGAAGTTGTGTTTATACTGCACGCACTGCCTCATCCTGATAGCACACTAGTAGCGTACACATGGTGTGTCTACACTCAATAATACCAAGATACTGTTTAAATGGGCAATAAATAAAGAAGGTGCCTACGTACCGTAGTTACTGAGTAAGCCTAACATTTAATAACTTCATACAAGGAAGTTTAAAACACAAAGCTGCAAAGCAAGGCAAAGACTACCGTAGCGTTCACGTACGTATGTGCTTCCATGGGGTCCAAAAATTCATATTAATCTACATTTAATATATCAATTTTTTATCATAGTAATTTACCAATGCATTATCCACCTTATTCGGACCCCCCTCGCCTCATCACCCCTCTCGATACCGCCAGCCCCTCCCGCTACCCCATCCAAGTCCTCCAGGGTATAAAGAGCAATAAAGATTTACAACTTGCAAATATTGATAGTTATGTATATCTTTTTTCTCTTCGTAACTTTACCCCACAATTTGCGCCTTGAGTAAGTTATTAACTAAGTGCGGCGCTTTATAAGTATTTATTATTTTTGTTATTGAGATAATATAGTTTAATTAAACTATATTCTCTCAATAACAGTAATAATCAATGCTGTCAGTATATTTGTCTTTTTCTTACTTATACAAAATTCTTAGCCAAGGACATGTGACAGTTACTATGTATTATGCCATAGCACATTGTTATATTCTAGTTTAAGTCACTAGTTACAGTTTTAATAGCGAAACGCTTTGTTCATGTCCAGATTAACTTTAACTTCCAGTATCTTGGTATTGTTGAGTGTAGACACACCATGACTGTACGCTACTAGTGTGCTATCAGGATGAGGCAGTGCGTGCAGTATGAACACAACTTCATACCAAGGTTAATAATTAATTCCCTCTCCCCCAAGCATCAACTGTTCACTGACCTTGCATTCCGCGGACACAAAACTATATGCACGGACTATAATTCCGTACACAGAATGAAAATGAGTTCGGTACGAAATGTATTCCGTCCACAAAAAAAACCATTTTGTAATACAGAATGAATTCGGTACAAAGTAATTTTGTAACAAAATAAATTGTATAACATAATGTTGTTACAAAATACAGTTTTGAGTGTACGGCGACAAAATGAGGTGATTTTATACCGAAAAAACAGGGTTACACTTGGCGACCCAAGGCGCAAAGTGTTACCGAAAAAACCAGGGTAACACTTGGCGTCCAAAGGCGCCAAGTGTTACCCTGGTTTTTCGGTACAAAATGTATTCGGTACAAAGTCATTTTGTAACAAAATAAATTCGGTAAAAGTCATTTTGCAACAAAATCAATTCAGTACAATTTTTTTTAACAAAATAGATTCGGTAAAAATAATTTTGTAACAAAATTAATTCCGTAAAAATGATTTTGTAACAAAATTAATTCGGTACAAATTTTGTAACAAAATGAGGTGATTTTATACCGAAAAACTAGGGTAACACTTGGCGCCCCATATCAGTAGCCTGCTCGGTCGCTGCTGGAATTAGGCATCGCCCAGCGATTAGGTCGGACTGGTCGGTGCCCGGGCGGCGACCGCCCAGGCACCGAGCGTATTTTTGGTGGCGAGTGAAAAATGAGCAGGCGCCGCCCAAATTTTAACTCCGCGCTAAAACTTCAGCGGCGACCGAGCAATGCCCTAAAAACGAGCGGTGCCTGGGCGGCCGCCGCTCGGTGGCCGGGCAGCCGCCGGGCAGAATTGGTTAAAAACTCGCCGCTCGGCCGCCGAGCAGGCAACTTTTGGGTAATGTGACCATAGCATTACTTGGAAATCCATACCAACTGGAATGTATAAAGCAACACCACCGCCTCTTTTATCACGTCTGTGATTAGACACCAAACTATATCCAGAAATAGAATATAAATTAACATCACTCTCACTCGAAAACCAAGTCTCCGTGACCCCAATTATTGTAGAGCTATCATCAGGCGCGGATCCAGGGGGGGCCGAGCGTGCCTTGGCCCCCCCCCCCCCCCCCCGCAAAAAAAAAAAAAAAAAAAAAAAAGAGAGAAGAAAGGAAAAGAAGGGAAAAAGGAGAGAAGGGAAAGAAAGAAGAGGAAGAAAAAAAGAAAAGGGGGAAGAAGGAGATCGGGGGGCCTAAAGGGCCTTGCCTCCCAGGCTGTTGACCCCCCCCCCCCCCCCAATCAAAAAAATAAGAGAGAAGGAAGGAAAGGGAAAGAAATGACATAATTTCCGAGATTTTTCCTTACTTTTTAGTAAATACGTTTGTTATATGTATTTGTTGGAGAATGACAAATTACTAAATTTACAGCCAGGCAAGAAATATGATTCTTGAGATTCCTACATATCAGGCCCGAGGTGGGGCGGGGATTGGGAGCCTCGAGCTCCCTCCCCCCCCCCCCCCCCCCCCCCCACTTTTTTGAAAAAGTATATTAAAGAGAAATAAAATAGAATGAGAGCAAGAAAGAAAGAATAGTTAACTGCCAGTGTTAAAAATTAATGAGGCATCTAAATATGCTCATCTGACCGTGATTAAATGCCTAAAACCCCTCAGCTCCCGGGGGCTCTGCCCCTGGATTTCACCTAGGACCCTACGACGGGCCCTTAGATGCTCATCTGACGGTAATTTAATGCCTAAAACCCCTGATTTTTCGGGGCTCCGCCCCCTGGAACCCACGCCAAATAGTGACCTGCCAGTGTCATAAAATAATAAGGTATACAAAAAAATGCTCATCTGACCTTAATTAAACGCCTAAAACCCCTGAGCTTCCGGGGCCGGCTCAGCCGCCTCGACCAACCAGGGGCCCTAAGGCGGGCCCCTGAATGCTTATCTGACCGCAATAATTAAACCCCTTAGCTTGCGGGGTCGGACAATGTATCAAAATGTGTTTATCTGACCGCAGGCGCGTAGCCAGGGGGGGGGGGTCCCCCAAATCGGAAGAGGACGTAGGAAGAAAAAGGAGCAAACAAAGAACACCTTTGAAAAAAGGATTAAGAGTATAGAGAACGGTACAGCGAATCGTCTTCTTTCTCTCATGATCTTGTGAAACGTCAAAGCTCCCGCGCGAAGCGCGTGAGTGGGGAACCTGAATTCAGACGAGGATTCAGAGGCCAGTAATACGAATCTTTAATGATTTAATGAAACGTAAAAGCTTCGCGCGGGATGGAGGGGAAACTAAATTCCGACGAGGATTATTTTCGAGAACGGTACAACAAATCGTCTTCTTTCTCTAATGACTTAATGAAAATTAAAAACTTCAGCGCTTCGCGCGGCAGGGGGGAACCTGAATTCAGACGAGGATTAAGAGTCGAGAACTGTACAGCCAATCGTCTTCTTTCTCTCATAATCTTATGAAACTTAAAAGCTTCCGCGCTTCGCGTGGGAAGGGTGGGGGGACCTGACTTCGGACGAGGATTAAAAGTCGAGAACTGTACAACGAATCGTCTTCTTTCGAATGATTTATTGAAACGTAAAAGCTTCCGCGCTTAGCGCGGGAGGGGGGGGGACTGAATTCAGACGAGGATTAAGAGTCGAGAACTGTACAGCCAATCGTCTTCTTTCTCTCATAATCTTATGAAACTAAAAAGCTTCCGCGCTTTGCGCGGGAAGGGGGGGGGGACCTGAATTCGGACGAGGATTAAGAGTCGAGAAATGTACAACGAATCGTGTTCTTTCTCTAATGATTTAATGAAACGTAAAAGCTTCCGCGCTTCGCGCGAGAGGGGGGGGGGGAACCTGAATTCAGACGAGGATTAAGAGTCGAGAGCTCTCCAAAGAATCGTAATAATTTAATAGATCGTAACATTTTCTTGTGAAACGTCAAAGCTTCCGCGCGAAGCGCGGGATGGGGGGGGGGACCTGAATTCAGACGAGGATTCAGAGGCGAGAACGGTAATACGAATCTTTAATGATTTAATGTTACCTTCCGCGCTTCGCGCGGGATGTAGGGGGAACTAAATTCCGACGAGGATTATTTTCGAGAACGGTATAACGAATCGTCTTCTTTCTCTAATGATTTAATGAATCGTAAAAACTTCCACGCTTCACGCGGAAGGGGGAAACTTATTTCAGACGAGGATTAGTGTCGAAAACGGTACAACGAATCGTCTTCTTTCTCTAATGATTAAAGGAAACTTAAAAAGCTTCCGCGCGAAGCGCGGGAGGGGGGAACCTGAATTCAGACGTGGATCAAGTGTCGAGAGCTCTCCAAAGAATCGTAATAATTTAATAAATCGTAAAATTTTCCGAGCTTCGCGCGGGAGGGGAAAAACTAAATTCAGACGAGAATTATTTTTGAGAACGGTACAACGAATCGTCTTTTTTCTCTAATAATTTAATGAAACGTCAAAACTTCCGCGTTCGCGGAGGAGGGGGGGGGGGACTCGCCCCTCCCTGCACCGATCTCCCCCCCCCCCCCGCATTACGTCACTGTTGGTCACCATTACGTACCAATATTTTCCTCGCATAATTTCAAATTTGGGCCCCCCCCCCTAAGAAATCCTGGATCCGCGCCTGGCTATCATTGAGGTTTCTGATAAGAGTATTAAAAGCATCAACATTTTTATGCATACTTCTAACATTGAAATGTAGGACAGTAACATCATTTTCACATTTATTACGAAACCCATCCATAAATTGATTTTCTGAACAGTAATGACAAACAATTGGAGAGGCATGATCAAAATTATCATTAACATTGGGCTCTAGCGTGCTTGCATTATTTTCAAAAATATTACAAGCAACTTCTTCTATATTAACCATCTTGGATTGGAATCACAAAATAAAATATGAAGTCTAAGTGTTGGGAATACAAGTCAAGAAGATTGTCAGAAAACATATATGGGAGATTAATATACTACAAAGATTAGAAGGTAACAAAAACACATTTAAAGCTACAATATAGGAAGGATCCATAATAATTGCAAGAGAGTTAGAAGAAAAAAGAAGAGACCAGAAAAAGAAGTTAAATAAGAAAATGTATAAAAATAACGTAAGGCAATAAAATGGGCATGTAAAGGCTGCCATAGAAAAACTGCAAGGAAAAATACTGAAAGTATGATAATGAGATGCTGGTGTACTGTTCTGTTGGTTTTCAGAGCTTAGCAATGTCTGCATCACAAGTTATAAGTGTTTTTTTTTGCAGTGGCTTACTTCACGAGAATGCCGATGAATTGAATATGCCCCTGATATTGAAAATATATTGTAAAAGAAAATTGATCTGTGTGGTTGTAGGGTTACAATACTTTTACAACCAGGCATATTAAAACAAAATCATTCACCGCAATTCTTGGATATGAATTAAAGAGCAGCCCTTGAGGAAAGACTACATTCCATCAATGACGCACATGTGTGGCAAAGCCAAACAAAAAATCGTCGGATCGTGTAAAATTGATTTTATGGGTGATTTCGGGAAAACTGTTACGTATATTCAAAAACCATGGTGAAGACAAGGGCACAGAGGGAGCAGGGGGTTATGACGCCCAGTCCCAGAACGGCGGAAAAAGTAAAACCTCGCAAGGGAACGAGCCAAAGAAGAAACGATGCCACACAGCACGCACAGAAGTCAACGAGTGGGGCCAATGGAAAGTCTGGACGGTAAATGCCAATGAATGTCAGAAACTCAAAATGCATCACGATATGTTAAAGGAATGTTTTTATATGTGTAATTTTGAATGAAAATATTTACTGCCCAGGTCTAAATCTTACTTGATAATCATTAAAACAATTAAATATGAATTATGACTGATGACAGGAACTTAGACCGACCTTAGTCAGCTCAGTTAGTTAGTGAGTTTTTGTAGATGATCTAGATTCTAGACATTGGAGTCGGGCTAACTCTGACCAGGGGACATCTCGGCCCAGATGCAAAAACGGTCACTTTTTGCATGTTTAGGTTTAGGGTTAGGTTTAGGGTTAGGTTAGAGTAAGAGTTAGGGTAAAATGACAAAAATGACAGTTTTTGCAGCTGGGCCAAGTTGTCCCCTGGTCCGAGTTGGCCAGTAGGCCTAGGGGCGCTGGTCCAAGAATAAGGATCGTCTTCATAAACGAGGATCGTCTTCTTTAACACAGACAGATGCGTCCTCAAAAATAAGGACCGTCTGCATTTTCGCAGACGTTTCATATTTTTGATCGGCGCATTGGCGATGCAAAAAACGGATTCTGCAATGATTTTCTTGATGCATTTTACATTGACTTTCTACAGAGACCATCATCACATTATGAGCAATAAATCCTTGGAAAGACGGACAACCCATAAAAGTAGACGGTGAACTAGGGTTATTTTCCCCCGGGGAATCCATTTTTTGCATCGCCAGTGGGCCGTTCTGTAACATGAAACCCCCAGAGCGCTGATGAAAAAAAACGTCCTCGAAAATGCAGACAACCCTTATTTTTGAGGACGCATTTTGTCCTCGTTTATGAGGATATCCTTGTTTATGAGGACGATCCTCATTCTCGGACTAGCGCCCCTACTGTTGGCCCGGATCCGTATTTAGACCCCCCTAGGCCTATCCTATAAACGATAATTGATAATAATTAATATAGACCTATGCACGTAGAACTTTAGCTTACATCTAGCGCATGCGCATTACATTCATCCCGTCTCGGCCTCATTTTCGTAAGTTGGCCCCTAGCCGATAGTCCTAGACAGAAATAACCAGTCTGATATGGGCAGGGGGGGAACGTGTACAAACACGTGATTTTTAGCTTTTTTGGGGGGGATGGGCCCCCCCCCCCCCCCCCCCCTGGCGCTCAAGGGGGTGGTGCAAATTTTTGAGGGCCAAAAAAAAAAAAATAGTGCTCACTACTCCCCCCACTGAGCAACTTTTTGGCTGGCGCGATTTTCAAATTTTCGGGAGCAAAATAAAGATTAAAAAAATTGGGCCCCCTCCCCTGAGAAATCCTGGATCCGCGCCTGGATATGGGTCATTTCTTTAAAGGTGAAATTCAAAGAAGATCACAAATATGTCAACTAATGTATCACTAGAAACTGGTAAGCTCATCGGACAAGTTTTAGGTCAACTACATATCGGGTGATTTATAAAAATACAAATACAACCACCTCCATAACAGCTGGGATGTACGAGAGATTCGCCGGAAAAATAATGATATTTTAATGACGTCACTATATGGACCAACACTGCCCAAGCAGACGACATCCTTGAGCGAATGAACATAATTGCAAAGCTATTATTTCTCAAATTATAATGAGTTTAGTGTATATAAAATTATAAATATAATGGCATGTCAAACCATTCAAAAGGGGATATGACCCAATTCTGATAACTAAAATCTTTTGCTTGTAAATACACAGGATAGGGGTTAATTAACAATCAAAGAAACCAGACTTTCAAATTGAAAAACCACGGAAATGATATTAAGGACGGCATTTGTTCCCGCTTGAAACGCCGAACATACCCCGATGTGTGCAGCTGAATATACAATGGCGTCTTATTTTGTTTACAAGCGACAGATTCTTTTATTTTTGTATCGCTGCATTTAGAGTGAGGCAATAGATTTTACATTTAGCCTGACGGTAGTCAAGTAAGAGAAAGAACTCAAGAGAAGATGAAAACACAGGCACTGAAAATGGGACATCGTCTGCTTGTGTAAGTCATGTCCATACTGTGATCTCACACATCAAAGCAGCGTTCGGAGAACTCTTCAGGTGCTATGCCGGGGCTGTATTTAAGCGTTTTGTAATTTATAATAATCAATACTTCGAATGTTTCCAAGCATTGAGTTTTGATAACCTTGTCGAATCAAAGTTTTAACTTTGCAATAATGAAAATGAAGTTAGTTTTTAAAAATCAATGAATATCTACTTTAATAAAACTGACATTTGTTGACATTCCCCTATAATCGGAGGTCTAGTGGAGCCAGACGTAGTCTCAGTGTGGAACAACTGACGATATAGAGAGACTGAAGCTTTTGGTCTAGTTGGCGCCTAGCCTAGATGGGCCCCTTACCCAGATTGGCTATCGCTGGCTCCCTAGGCCCTATGTTATAAGATATCATTGCGAGCAGATAGCTTGGATTTTCCTTTTGATCGGATACCAAAATCATGATATTCCAGTCAAATCTTCTATTTTGTACAATTTTGTCAGTGACCTTGAAAAGTTAAGTAGGTCTAGTGTCTATTTCACTTAAGTTTTAAAGGGGCGTGTTCCCCGTATTCCAGAGGGCGTTCAAAATACGTACCCGCTGGCGGACGGTGCTAGCTGCCTATTGACACCAACAGAATACGGCTCTTACGCAGATGACATGTTCCGAATGCCCGCACAATGCCGATTATCGCATACATGCGCCGAAGTAATACCGATCACAGTTCGGCTCTAAGATTCGGCTGCTGTTTCCACCCACTTTCGTGACGTCACGATCGGCAGCGATCAGTTGGCTTTGAGAAGGCAGGTCAGGCCGCGCGTACTTTGATTGATAGCTGTATGCAAATTAGAAGTTGATCTTCGGAAACAAGATGGCGATGACTAGAGCAGCGATAACTACACTGTCGGGAACGTGCCCCTTTAAGTCCTACTTAAGTTTGAAAAAATTCTCATTTACGTCATATTAAAGGTACAAACTTGCAAGTTGTACTGAAATGTGCGTTGATTATTCTATTTTATGTGTGTACCTATGCCAAATGTGCGTCACCTGTTTTAAGCAGGACATGTCAGTGTGCTAGGTAATATTACGTATTGGCATTGCGCTCTCTACTTAAGTGAGCCCTCTCTAACTTAAATTTGGAACCGCTGGAGCGTGTAAACTCACTGCACAGAGCTCAATGCCTAGAGTTCTACGTGCTATGTACTTAACTCTTAAGCTGCCACCCATACAATGCACCCAGTGCCACAGTGCTAATCTCCCGTGTGCCAAGTTAATTTTAAGGTTGGTTCAAGTGCGTGTTATATAAATCTTTACAAAAAACAAATCGCTGAATTACTCGAGAAAATCCAATCTGACTGTTGTATACAAAGACGCGTAATCCAAAGCCGATAATCTGATGCACGCGATGGTACTTTCAATAGCGCTGTAAAAGCACTCAGCACGGTGCAATGGGCATGAACAATGACTGTTATTACATATGTTTCCTAGCGTGCACAAAGCAGTCACACGGTAGCGCGCTCGCGTGAACAGAGCACTATAACAATAGCGCGCTAGCAGCCTCATGGCAGGATATGAGTTAACTAGACAGTTGTACGATTAAAACTAAAACTAGACGTATATAATTATGTCACATACCTTCACACTTATAAGATAAGTCGAACTTTTTTAGACCAGAAGTAAGATTGGACTTTTAATAGAGTGACATTCACCACCAATTATATTATAGATTTAAGTTATAAGTTGTGGCATTGCCACCAGTCATCTTATTTTTCCAACTACTGTACATCAAATTCCAAGTTAAGGGCGGGGATGGGGATGGGGAGGTACTATACATTTTTGGAAGAACAATAGTAGAACAGGAAAGTACTTTTAAAATCTTAAATTGCCAATATTCCCCAAGATAGAAATAACTTGGTTGATTGAGGGCATTAACATAAAGACAGGACATGGCAAAAGGAAATAGATTTGGACATGACAGTCAGTCAGTCCATCAGGCCACTGGAACTACCGGTAAAAATGAAGAGTTGTGTAGTAAATCATGGCATCTCTTGTTCTTTGAAAAATTGATAAATTTGACAATCATTAATGTGTAATGCAGCATCCCCAAATCCAGTATAGACTCTCATTCACTATGAGTTAGAATTTAACATCAATAGATGGCTTATCATCTCTCCGTCTAGTTGATCTAACAGTTCTAATCCCTTGCCTTTCTTTTTGTTTTCATTGTCTTTACTTTTGTAGGCAAGATATGATGATCACTAACAGTAACACACCGAGACATAAGAGCCCAGATACAAACGAATCATCCGTAGAGAAGAGACAAAGAACTCCAGCTATAAAGCAAGCTGACAAGGAAGAGGGTAATGATGAGGATGATGTTGGTTGCCATTTTAACTTGCAATCCAATGAGGAGGATGCAGTCCAGCAAAAGTTGGATATGACAAAGAGGAGTGGTAGCAAAGCAAGGAGACGACACAAAATTCAAGAATTAGAGGAGACTGAATTCACAGTACCAGCTGTCAAAGAAAAGGATGATGAAACAATAGAATTGGAAGAGAATGAGGAGAAGGAGAAAGAAGAGAAAGAGGAGGAGGAAGAGGAGGAGGAAGCAGAGGAGGAGGAGGGGGAGGACAGTGAGAATGAGAAGAACACCTTGGACAAAGATGATTCAAGTTCACAACAGCACCCAAGTGCAACAAAAGGAGGTGAAATAATGGAAACAATGTTTTAGATACAGGGATTTTATTCAACAAGCTTGAACCTACTAGAGGGAATTTGAATTGTATTCAGTGTATTGCTATCTCTACCATGTGCTTAGTAGATTGGCAGTGGAGCATATTATAGAAAATGTTAATTGCATGGAGAGAAAATAAATAAATATTGATTTCATGTTCTAAAGCCCAAGTAGTTGCAGTAGTAGAAGGATGTGGATGAATGTAAACAGTAGTAATAGCAGTAGTTGAAGCAGTAGTTGTAGTAGTAGTAGTAGTAGGTAGTGTAGTAGTGTATTAATAGTAGTAGTAGTACTAGTATTAGTAGTAGCAGCAGTAGTAGTAGTAGCAATAATATTATTGGTTGTAGACTTGTAGGGTACAAATAGAAGTGGTAATTGTCACTAACGATTGCAGAAAAAGAGGAAGGAACAGGCAGGAGAGAAAGGATTTGTTGAAGTATGAATGCATCTCCACACAACATTGCACTGTATATGTGTTGAAGAGGCATTGTGGTCTAGTGGATATATCACTGAACTATAGATCACAAGGTACAGGGTCCAAATCCCATCTGGGCATTAACATCCATTGACAAGATGTCAATCTACATTTGCCACTCTCCACCCAGGTGTAAAATAGGTACTTTGGCGGCTCAGCTATAACCCAGGGGTAATAATGTCTAAGCGCCGTCCATGAGGGACACTGTGGAATGGACATGAGCGCTATATCAGTGGCTCGTATTAGTATTATTGTTGTTGGCCTAGAGGCCCTAGAATAACGTGAGACGTCATTGCACTTTTCCCTTGATGCCCTTCTCAAAATGAAAAACTTTGACCACTTTAATGTCAATTTGTTTTCGACACTGATAGCATATATTTCCAAGGAGCCAGATCCAGAGAGTGATGATGATGATGATGCACCACCAGATGTATCCTCCTTCTCAGCAAGCAGACAAGAGGCCCTCGACTCCATCTCACAAGCTCTACAACAAACAAAGAGGTAAGGTCAAAGGTCACAATTTCTTCCTTCAAGGGGTAATGGTGATTTTGCAACATATGCTCTTTTGAAAAATACTTCGCTGTCAAATTTTAACACTAATCAAATTCTTATGTTCAACCCTAGACGTAACACTGTACCTCACCCTAATCCTAACTGTAACCCACAGCCTAACCCTAACCTTGACTCCTAAAGAGAAGGTTGAGTTCAGGGGAGAGGTGAAAAATAATTTGTGAGTGTTTTCATTGAACTATGCAAGTGTGGAAGAACATCAGAGCAAAAATGTTCCTTGAAAAGCATGGCTCTTCAAATGCTTTCATATTATAAATATGACATGTAACAGCTTAAAAAATTGGGCCTCATTTTTATGCCACATGTTTGTGTCGTCCCATATACATGTACATCTTTCTGTTTACAGTGCTTGTTACTTGCCAAGACTGGGCCAAATTTCTTGTCATTTTAATGATTCCAGAACGTTGAAGTTCACATCAATACTATATGCTATATTTGTTTGTTTGATTGATTTTTATTTCTGCGTTCAAAAATATACAAATTCAAAGTCAAAGTACAAAATTTCGAACAATAACAAATACAATGAATACAATGTTTACAAAAGTAATTAAATGAAAAATCATGTACAATTATATAATTCGATAAACATGTACGAAGCATACAATAACATAAGAAATATGAAATATTTTCAATAAATTAGAGAGGTAATTTGGAACGCAGGAGACCACCATCGTGAGCGGTTAGGCTGGAAATGGATGGCGGCCTCGTAAAAGAATTGGCGACATAACTCTCTTCGATATATGATCAATATTTTCTGATCGTTTCCACACCATTTCTTTCACAATGCAATCGCGTGACCAGAACTCAATTTTATCTTTAACCCAACACCACATCTCAAATATAACCATTAACTGTATCTTTCACAAAATGAATGTGCAGAAATTATGAATTGTATTATTGGATAACAGTGTTCAACATTTAAAGATGCATAGTAGTGGGCTCTCATGGGGAATTCAACACGTTCAGGTGTTTACCCTATACCACTATACCAGGTTTTGTCAATCACCAGGATTAGCCTGCTGTTTTATGACCAACAGGCCTTGCATGTATGTAATGCTCTGCATTTTCCACCAATCGTCTCATATGGAAAATTCATTATCTTTGTTTTACTTACCTGAAGACTGTCGGAGAGACTAGGGGGTATATATCTCGATGGAACCATGGGTTTGTTGTGTGCAAGACTTGTACACCCATTAAAGGTATTTACACCAAGTCTGGTGTGAGTGAAAACAGACCTACTACACCTGAAAACTGACTATATACCGGAACTATCTTGAAATTTCTTGAAAATAAGATTTGATCTCACTCAAAGAAACATTTTTTGATAATTTTCTGCAAAGTGGTGATCATTATAATTATGTTGAAAAGAGTAAATTGCCTGTAGATGTTGTGGTACGGGGCATGCACATACAATTTACATACACTTTAAATTGCCACGGTTATCTACCAGAACGTAATTATTATTTGGATGAAAATATTCAATGCTGTATTTGTTTTCTTATTTATTTGACCATATATTGCATTTGACTGATAGATAGCAACATAGCCCAAGATATTCTGCAAAGAAAGGGAACGTTTCAGAATATTTCACTGGTTCAGAGTAATCTCTATTTGACTGGATAATTCTATTTGGTCTTCTTTTCAATTTATGATTTCAGATCAGAGGAGAGAGCCAAGGAGAAGAGAAGGAATCGAGATAAACTCCTGAAGCTACAGAAAAATCGGAAGAAGATTTCTCTGGAGCATTCCCGACTACCAGAAGATTTCTTGTCTGAGGTTGCTAGGATACCAGATGTGTGAGTAGACTTGAAATACATGCTCTTTCTTCATTAAAACGAATAACCTAAAAACCATATATGTAATTGATTTCCTTTATTTTTTATATCAACCAAATTAGAATTACAGCTATGTCCAGCTATTTGTTATGCAAAACTAAAGTACATTGCATTTGCATGCATGTAAGTATTAGAATCATTCACCAAATCATGTTCCCATTATGCAGTATTCATATAATGTACATGTTTAAAAGTAAAGACCAGTTTTGGAAACGCCCCCCTCTCAAAAAATGAATATGGAAGCTCTTATTACCAGTCATGTGAAAGAATATGTTTTGACTAATATGTGACGATACAAATTTTGCCAGGAAACCGCCTACTAATTGATATATTTGGTAAATTATAATATCTTATTTGGACCTGATGGATGTCACGCACATGTCGCATAGTCCCATATACATCTTTCTGTGTACAGTGCATGTAACTTTACCAAGACTGAGCCAAATTTTTTATAATTTTGATGATTCAAGAACCTTGCAGTACACACCAATACTTATATGCTAGATGATCAACCTTTTCTGATCGATTCCAAAAAATTTTCTTTCACAATGCAATCGCACGACCAGAACTGATCTTTACCTTTAACATGAGATCTACCTACAGACAGCTACATGTACATTGTACATGTGTCTCTTAATAGTATTTGTTAAAATGCTCTTATGGTGTTGTTTATATCTTTTTTGATATTTCTTTACAAAAAATGGTGAAACATATTATAACTTGTAACTCGCATTCCAAATAACCATAATGATTAAGCAACAACATTATATGTTTACGGTAGTATGAAAAGAGTGAAAATTATGTTGTGTAATTTGTTTCAAAAAAAGTAAATTTCTTCTTTTCACCAGACAACTCACTGAGCCCTCACTTGCTACTCATACCCATCAAAAGACAAGGGAGGATTCGCATCACAAAATGTTTGATACTGATGGCAAGATGGACTTTGATGAGGAGGACGACTACATTCCTCTATCCGCGGATGAGCCCCAGATGGTTGAAGGCTTTGAGGTTCATGCAATCTCTCGCAAGAAGAAGGCCCCGCCTCCTAAATCGGACATGGCATTGGACTTCTTGCAGCAGCAGCTGTATGGAGCTAAGATCAAACGGGAATCAGGTACACGCTGGAACTTCACCTTTCTTGAAAACTTTCAATGTAATCATGAGCTCAAAACATTTGTAGATTTCTTGTCTATTGAATTACCCGAGTTGAAAACATAAATACAAAAGTTGTGCTCAGTAAGTTTCCTTTTCTGCATTCATCAGTTTCTCTTGGTTGTATATAAACAATACATTTTTATGCCTCCACTTCAAAGTAGCCGGAGGCATTATGTTTTCTGGTTGTCCGTCCGTCTGTACGTCCCGTTCTCATGATCGCGTTATCTCAAGAACCGATAGATGGATTACCGCCAAACTTGGGTCATATATGTATCTTGCAGAGCCAATGAACTAATTAGATTTTGGGGTCAAAGGTCACTCATGGGGCTCATTATTGTGCAAAAATAGCTTGTGAATGCATTCTCATTAGAACTGACGGATGGATTACTATCAAACTTAAGACATGTATGTATCTTGCAGAGCCAAAGAACTGATTAGACTATAAAGGGTCATGAGGTCAAGGTTCAAAGGGTCATACATGTATATGAAAAATAGATTGTAATCACGATATTCTGAGAACCTGTTAATGGATTACAATCAAACTTGAATTATTAAAATTGCCTCTGTTTTGGTTTGTAAAATCACTCTATGGCGGAGGCATCATTTTCAACTGCATGCAGTCGAATATCCGTCTAGTTTCTGTGTATTACTAAAACTTCTATTTTTTCTTCATATTTCATTTTCCCAGTGATCAAGCACAAGGCTAGACTACTAAAACGCCAAGGAAAACCCAGTCTTGCTTTCCACAATCCAAAAGGTAAGTATCAACAATGGCTTCAAAATAAGAGTGAATAGGTACTCTCTCTCTCTTTCCCCTTATTTAAAAAAAAAAAAATTCTGACACAAGATGTTACTTTACAAAGCATATGAAAAATGAAATGAAATGGATTTAACCAGACTAATTTGATGGTAAATATTTCACTTTGAGCATTAATCCTTACTGTACTGGGCTATTATGAGCACCTCGTGACTGGGGGGGGGGGGGGGGGGGGGGCCTGGGAGGCCCCCCCCCCCCCCTATGATCTCGGCCGTCGAAAGTCTGATGAACGCGAAAATGTGCATGTTTGTAGATATTTACATAAGGGACAAGATGGTATAATTAGTTTTTTCCTAATATGCACATTTTTGTCGTTATAGCCTAATTAATTATGCAAAATGCTAATTTTATGCATTTTACAGAAAACTACATATTTGTCTGTAGACTTGTGAAGAATGTTGAAAATGTATTGAATAAATGTTTCCTTCATCTCAAATTCATGAGGTTACATTATTTTTGTGAAATTTGAAAATGCATAGGTTAATTTGCATAAATTTGCATAAATTATAGCATATTTTTGATGACATGCGCATACTAAATGTTATGTAACGATTCCGATTTCACCGAAAATGGTATCAAAATGTGCGTAAGACTTGAGGGAAAAAGTCATGAAACTACAATTCAAAATTCCAAGTGGTTGCGGCGCAATCTCTGAAAATGTCGAGGGGGGGCCTCCCAGGCCCCCCCCCCCCCAGTACAGGAAGGGTTAAGAAAATAAAGTTGAAATCATAAGGTTGTTTTTAAGACTTCAAAATGTGGTTCATCCCAGATACTTATTTACCACGTTGCTGCAGGATTATTTTTGTTGTCCGTTGGATAGAAAAATCTTCATAAAAGTGACAATATTTTGCAAGTGCAAACAATCTCAAATTATTGGATTCCTAACATCTTTACAGAAAACACTTTCCCTCAAAATGTAGTTTCTTTGCCAGAATTTATGCCCGAGTCAAAGTGATAAGTTTTAGGTATATTTTCTCGGGAATTGACTATTTTAGGGCCTAGATTGTCAAACTCAGAAATTGAATGATTTGATAATTAAAATTAAAATTTGATGTTTTCAATATGAAGGCAGTGACTGGTGCATGATATTGGGTTCAGATACTTAGGGAGTGGTGAAGGAGCACAACTCTTAGTGGATTAAATGCAGATTAAAAAGGTCATTGAGAAAGGTGTGAGTGGGGGAGGGGGGGGGGGGGTGTAGTGTCTTCTTTTCAAATTGCTTTTTTCCATCCCTCCCTTTCTTCTCATACTAGATGAATAAAAGGCAAAATAAAAGATTGTTGATAAAGGTTTGTGCTGGGGGGGGGGGGGGGGCAGTTGTAGCATATTCTTTTCAGTCTTTTCTACTCTTGCCTTTTCTCTCTCTTCTCTTAACCCCCCCCCCCCCCCCCCCCCCCCTTTCCAATAGTAACAGTGGGATAACCATACCCCTTTTTAAATTGACTCGTTCTGTTTTTGTTTTGTTCATACAGAAAAAAGGAGAAAACATAAACATCAGGGAAGTATCAGAGCAACAGCTGCAAGCCAGTGAACTTTTATTCACATCATTTTATTCTTCTGTACATCAACTGAACATGTGTGTTTGTTTAGAGCCATAAAAAGGCAATATTTTTTGGTTGGTTTATATACGTTTTATGACATTTATTTTAGGACTTTACAAAAGTGAATTGTCATCTTTAGAACATACAAACTTGCAAATTTATTTAAGACACTTTTTAGTCATAAACAGGGCTCTGTATGCAACATGTGCTGCAGTCAAATAGAACAGCTGACAACAGTGATCATCAATGGGTATCACGCAAGTTATTTTCTCAATGATTTTTTTTTGTTCAACTTCTAGCAGGTTCTTTAAATTACCATGAAAAGTTTACATTGTGAATGAAACTTTGTGGAATCGATCAGAAAAGGTTGATCATCTGGCATATAAGTATTGGTGTGTACTGCAAGGTTCTGGAGTCATCAAGATGATAAGAAATTTGGCCCAGTCTTGGTAAAGTTACAAGCACCGTACACATAAAGATGTATATGGGACTACGCCGCGACACGTGCATGACACGTGCGCGATATCTATCAGGTCCAAATAGATATAATAATTTACCAAATATATCAATTAGTAGTCGGTTTCTTGGCAAAATTTGTATCATCACGTATTAGTCAAAACATATTCTTTCACATGACTGGTAATAAGAGCTTCCATTTCATTTTTTGAGAGGGGGGTGTTTCCAAAACTGGTCTTCCCCTTTAAAGGGATAGTCCACCCCAGGATTTTCTTTAGCTGACGATATAGACCTAATAATACCATGAAGAATGATACAAGTCTCATTAAAATCCATGATCACATAACGAAGATATATCGACTTTTTTATCGAAAATCAGCCGCCCCCCAAATGCAAATGCGTTACATGGGCATGAAACGATCGCCAAAAAATAACCGATAGTATCGAAATTGTGACGTATGTTGCGAGCTGCCTTCTTATTTCGCAGACATTCACTTTCCCTTTCACTTTCATTCATGATTCGTCGTGTCAGTGCGATAACAGTGTACCGCGAGCGAAAGTGAATGTCTGCGAAATAAGAAGGCAGCTCGCAACATACGTCACAATTTCGATACTATCGGTTATTTTTTGGCGATCGTTTCATGCCCATGTAACGCATTTGCATTTGGGGGGCGGCTGATTTTCGATAAAAAAGTCGATATATCTTCGTTATGTGATCATGGATTTTAATGAGACTTGTATCATTCTTCATGGTATTATTAGGTCTATATCGTCAGCTAAAAAAAATCCTGGGGTGGACTTTCCCTTTAAGCTTAGAATTTTCTTTGTACATCACAGTAAGAAAAAAAAGGTTGGATTCACCAATAGTCATGATTTTATTTAAAGGTAAAGTGAGTTCTGGCCATGCAATTGCATTGTGAAATAAGCAATGTGGAAACGATCAGGAAAGGTTGATCAGGTAGCATATAAGTATTGGTGTGTACTGCAAGGTTCTGGAGTCATCAAGATGATAAGAAATTTGGCCCAGTCTTGGTAAAGTAACAAGCACTGTACACAGAAAGATGTACGGGTATATGGGACTACACAAACATGTGGTATAAAAATTGGGCCTTATTTTTAAGCTGTTACCTGCCATATTTAGAATATGAAGGCATTTGAATAGCCGTGCTTTTCAGAGAACAATTTTTTCTAATGTTCTTCCACACTTGCATAATAACAATTGAAATTATTTTTCACTTCTCCCCAGAACTCGACTTTCTCTTTGAAGGCAAGAATGAAATATATGACATTATTCAGATAAGGCAGGATAAATCCCTGTCAGTTTGACTCCCCTTAACATCTTGTAATAAATCCATAAATGTTTGGACTCCTTTGGACTTCTGTACCTGCTGTATATGTATTTATTGGAAACTCATTGAAACAAGCATTATGGTTCCCATGGTCGTAGAAAAACCTGGAAAATCAAGGAAACTGTGAGGGAGGTGATCACAAACATGAAATAATAACATAGATTTCACTGTATGGTAATGATTTGATATGGTTTATTGATAGAAATTAAAAGTCACAGATAAAAGCCTAGGTACACATCTTGATTTCGCAAATAAAAGTGCTACATATAAAACACATGTATCCATACGCTGCTTGGATCCTGCAACCTATACCAAAATGAAAAAGTCATGGACTTTGGTTCTCAAATTTCTGTGGGAACCCTGAAGCTTTTCAGGATCAAGGAAATATTGTATACCTTTTTTTATGAAAGCATTTCTCATACATTATATGTTCGTAATATGATAAATATCATGTAACTTGTAATGAGAAATTCTTTTTAGTTCAGGATAGCCGAGGCTGGCAAAATTACAACACTAATCATATTACCAAGGTTCCATTGTATTTGTGCTGTTCACTTCATGTGGTTTAAATTTGTGCAGGGTCGAACTACCCAATTGTAATTAATATTCTTATCCAGGTTTAGGTTTTTGCAATAGCAGCACTAAAATTACAACCAAGTACATGGATTGAAGTACAGTGAACATTTCATAACATTTAGATAGCAACAACAGTGGACTGGCCAGCACAAGGTGTGCTCCGGCCATGCAGTAGGTAGAAGGACATTATCAAATACATTGTTGTGGGGGGAATGAACGTATTACAAAGGTTGGATTGCCCTTTAAAGCCCATCTGTACTAGTTTACAGGAGGGATTAGACCACCCTGCAAGGTCACTGACAGGTGGTTATCTCATCAAATCAGCTCTCAACATTTTTTAAAAGAGGATCATGGGGGACCAATGGTCACCAATTAGGCATTGTTTGCTATATAGAGGGCGCAAGTAGCTATAAGTAGTGCAGTGGGGCCTTTAACATCTAACAGCAACAGGTTTGACTTTTTTTATTTTTTTTATTTGACAGGTAAAAATTGTTATAGTTATTGATGAAAGAAAAACATGCCACAATGATAGGCTGCAGAGGATGTCACACTTCGTAGTTGTCATTAAAAAGGCCTTTAAGATTTTGCTATTTGAAAAATAAATTTGTTCAGTGGATGATACAAGAATTAAGGTGAATTTTCTTTTATCATGATACATTTTAATGAAACAATGTACACGTTTATGCATTAAATGATTGAATATAGATACTTACACAATGTACATCATTCTGTCTTGTTTGTTCATATGTGTGTAATAAAAGATCAAATAACTAGGTACATACATGTATAATTGTCCACCGAAATGAAGCAGCGTCTTACGTTTACTTTAAGATCATATAAAGGGGTCAATAACGTGTAATTTAAAGGTAATACAAAGTATGGTAACATTTCAACAGGATTGGATTATGAAAATTAAAATTTCATAACCATTGTGAAACTTGGTGAATAAGCAACTTTGAAAAAATTGCGCTCTAAAACGCTAAGGATTTTGAGAAATAAAAATATCAAATTTATTGGTGCTCCCGATAAATTTCAAATGGCGCCTACGGCCATATAATGGTAGCTGCGACAATGAAAAACTTGGAATATGCAGTTCTGATATATAATTTCCAAACAGGAATAAAAATAGGTTGATTCCAGTCTAGAAACATTGTTTTGAAGCTTAAAGTAATATCAATCTCTAGAGGGAGCTATACAACATAAAGAGTTTATTATTCACAATTTCTTCACTTTAGTTTAGATTAAATTTCAACCGTGATATCGAATATTGTAGGATCGCATAAGCTTCCGATATGTTCATTTGAACCAAATCCATGACCCCGTACCAAAACTTTGTATTACCTTTAATAGTGCGGTATGGTATGTAATCCTGTAGGATTTTTTTGCCAAAGTTGATTTTTGTTGTTGTTGCTGTTTTGGCTTCAAAAGGGTCCCAATTGGCCAAAATGATGGGGTTCAAATTTTCAGACCCCTCCTTCATTCCTTGGGGGATCCATATTGGGCGCCAAAATGGCATATATAACGCGCAATAGCAAAATTTGGTGTCTTCGGGAAAATTTGAACCCCATCAATTTTTGATAGCTTGGACCCCAATGAATCCAAAAATGCACAAAAATCAACTTTGGCACAAAAATCCTACGGTAGCTGTTTCAGTGACATACCGTACCACACTGTAATGAATTCAGGAGCAATTGAAAGAAATCTATTGAAACATTATACATGTAATTCAAAAGCAAAGTTGTATAGAAACTAGAAAATGAATATTCTGAAAAGTTATGGTAACTCTTTATTTTGTAATTCTCCTCAAATACATGTAATATCAATCATCTTCAATTTGACAGGATTTCCTTTTGAGTTTCCAGGCAGAGTAAATGATATGTTTTGTTAAACTTAGAAAGTTGTAGCTTTGTAAAAAAAAGTATCCAACAGGATATAACCATACATAACTTCAAAATGAAATTCAAAACGTTTAAAATTGAAAAATGCCTTGGGATTCTACACACAAAGCTAAAAAATGTTGCACTGTTTCATAAAACTAAAATTAACTTACATGTACATATTTCAACCATGATCATAAATTCTAACTTAATATAATTAACTCTCTTGATGTTTTCATGTAAAAAATAAGTTCCCACAAGAAACTTGAGATGAAAATTATCAAAATATTACTTCCTCAGACACTGCAGAAGTAAGCATATGGGTAGAGATAAATTTGGCAACTAGTTCTTTCTCTTTTTTATTTTGTTTGTAAATCCATATCTTTTGTATTCTATAGATATCAACCTTCAATACATAATTAATATACATATCCAAAGTTGCATTAAGTCACATTACATACATAGACCCAATCCCAAGGTCTCTCAGAAACCTCCATCTAATCATCCCAATAATGACATTCAGAAGTTGCAAAGAATCCAAAACTCTGCGGCAGGGTTGCTTACTGACTTCATGATCACGTTAGCCCAGTTTTAGAAAACCTTCATTGGCTTCCAGTAAAACAATGAATTGATTTTAAGATTTTGACATTTGTGTTCTTGTGCATGCAAGGATTAAGCCCTGATTACTTACAACAATTGATAACAATATATCGCCCAGCAAGAAACCTTTGCTTTCAGTCAAAATCCTCCTTAGTTCCTCCCTCAATATCAACAAATTACTATGGTGCAAGATCTTTTCAACTGGCAGCTGCAGAGTTATGGAATAAATTACCTAGTCATCTTAAGTAGGTTGATACAATAGAAAATTTCAGGAGTCTCTTAAAGACACATTTGTTACATTAGTACAATGTTATGACAAAGCAGTTATTCTCTCTCTTCTCTTCCCTTATGTCTGCTATTATCCCTTCTTTTTTTTCTGAGCGCATAGGAACTTCAATTTACCTTTGTGATATGCGCTATATAAGAATGGTTTATTATTATTATCCTGATTGGACAGTCTTGTTCTATCACAGCTCTTGCTTGCTAGGATGTAGGATGTCTATACAACCTTGGTCCCTCCCTCAGGGTAGTAGAAGGTTCATCTTCACTGCTCTGTCTCTTTTAACATCATGATTTCTTGTTTGTCACTGGTCCTGCATTGTAATTGTCAATAGGGGCTGAAGGTCTGAAAGAGTTGGTCTTTTATGGTTCCTGCTTGCCAGGATGTCTGTGCGACCTTGCGATGGTGAGGACTTTGTCTCGGAGGGTAGGGTTCTTGAGCTTCAGAGCTCTGTCAACATCTCCACCTGAAGTCAGCCAAACGAAGGCATACCTACACAAAATGATTATCAGAGATAAAACATACTCATGAGAATGCTAGCACATCACAACTCTATCAGATTGAAATACAATACATACATGGCCAATTTAGCATAGTTTATTGAATTGATTTTGTATTAAAAATTGGAATTCTACATGTACTTCAAATCAAGGAATCCTACTTCTTATAACTGTGTAGATAGAGCTTTTTATTATTTTTTCTCTGAATATTGTTCCTTTTAATGATTTGAAGCCTTCATGAAAGAATACTGTACAGATTGTCCAGGGGGTGTTTCATAAAGCTATGCGTAAAGTTACGCATGACTTTAGGAATGACTTGAATATGAGAGCTAAACGAGATTCTCAAATCCTTTTAAGTGCAAAAGCTATAGTTTAATTTTTTTTTTTTTTTTACTTCAAAAGATGTCATGCAGGGGTAATTAAAAAGTAATATAATGAAGACAAGAGAGCAAGACAGAAAGAGGGAGAGAGAGAAAGAGAGAGGAAGGGAGAGAGGAAGGAAGAGAGGGAGAGGGAGGGTGGGAGAGAGTGAGAGATAGAGGGAGAGCCGGAGAAAGGGAGGGCGGGAGAGAGTGAGGGAGAGAGAGATAGAGAGCTCAAGAAAGAAACCATACAAATAGTCAGAATGAAGGAGAGAGAGAGTAAAAAGAATGAGGGGAGGAGAGAGATGGAGGCTAAAGCAATTTAAAAATCTTTTTGAATGTATGATATGTTAACACCAATTTTACGTTGGTATGGCTCTGGAATGAGACATGAAACTATACTGAGAGACTTGGAGAGGACAAGAGAGCAAGCAACAGATAATGAGAAAGAGAGAGAAAAGGAGAGAGAGAGAGAAAAGGAGAGAGACAGAGACAAGGAAAGAGAAGAGAGAAGAGAGAATGAGAGAGAGGGGGAGAGTGAGAAAAAGAGTACCGGTAGAAGAATGACAAAGAGGGGATGACAGAGACAGAGAGAGAGAGAGAGAGAGAGAGAGAGGAAGGAAGGGGGAAGAAATGGTGGCCAAGCTGTCAAAAACTTTGTTACTACTTGGAGCCAGAAGGTCATTGATTAACTCTGTGTGAAATGATTTGAGTTAATGCCCTTGTGGCTTGCGACAGACATTAGGGACTTTTAGATTTGCACAACGACAACGTGGATTGCTACGATCGACGTCCTTTTAATGCACTGCCTTGAATGGGCGTCGCACGTATAAGTCCACACAGATCTAAAAGTCCCTATTACTCAGGTGTGCTCTCACCCTCTTGATGTTTTATCGTTTCCTTTCTTTGGTAGGATGACATTGGTAGGGTTACAGTCAGAGGTCTCAAAGAAAGCCATGACTTCATCTTCCTTGAGCTTAGGATGGAGGTTGCTTACAAACAGTTTCCTCTTGAAGGTGGGATCTGAAAAAAGAACAAGATTTCATTTAACCCCTCCACTACCCAATTCTCTCATTCCCATAGGCTCAATCAAGTTTGAAATTCATTCTTTATTCGTTCTTCGGTTTAAAAAACCAACAAAAATACATTAAAATATATACAAAACATTTCAAAGGAAATTACAAGGCAAATTAAATGAATTCATATATAATAATAAGAATAAAAGGGCCCTCATTAATAGCCTACCGTACTAAGGCTTGACAGGTTAATGGTCCCAAGAACTATTAAGTTATAAGATTGATATTTTGGGGGAGTTCTTTTCAAAGATAAAACAAATATGTTGGGGCAATGGGGGGTATTGAATTTCAAAATTAAATTAAAGAACACCCTGTTTCAACAGCTAACAAGTTAAAGGGTATAAACGAAACAGAACCAATTGCACTTAACATTAGTGATTCCATGTTTGTAATCCAATATTCAAAATATAGCTTTGAATATTACTCCTGAAAAGGTGCTATTTCTCTGTAAAGTGGTCATCCAAGCAGGTTTGAATGTATAACGGATGGTTTTCTCACCTTCATTGGTGTTATCATCATTCAGCATGTGAATGAGAAGCTTACAATCCTTGCCTCTCAACGGTGAAGGCATACTGATACCATTCAACCTACAGAGCTTCTCCGCTTCATCCGCTGTACTGCAGATGATGGTTGCATATCTGAAATGAAATAAACACAACGGCTATCAAGAGTATCAAGGGCTGTTTTGCTTCATTCTCTTTTTTTCTTCTCCCCCTTTTTTTTTTTCTTTCTTTAAATAACATGACAGCATACTTCATATAGATGGTGAGCAATAATCAAGACTTTAAAACCGTAACATTTCATGTGCAAGAAACTTTTATCAATTTCACAACGGTCCAGATTGGCAAGTTGTACTCAACAAATTCAAAGAAATACAATACAATACATTTGTGAAGTTTCTGTTTGAACAGCACATTAAATGATCTTTCAAGTGATAAGTCATCAAAGACTAAGAGCTCTTACGCGACAAACTGCTTCTTTTCTCCAGTTGCCGATTTCTTCTTTCTCTTGAGGATGATGTGTGTAGGAAAGACATCTGCTTCTCCGATGAACATCCGCAGGGCTTCTTTGCCGACTCCGACAGGCAGGTTTCCACATCTCACCGCAAATCCTTCCCGCCCTGAGTAATAACAAGTTTTTGAAAATTCAATAGACAAGTCTGAAAGCACCAGCATTCATAATATTTAAATCTAGCCTGATAAGGAAAGGTTAAAAAATTTGTTTTTAAAAAAAGAGGTATTGTAGTCCAGTGGACATATCTCGGGACTGAGAACCATGAGGTGCAGGACTGAAACGGAGTGTCGTCTTTTGTCAACTCCGTTTGTTGCTACGGCAGGCAGCCAGTGAAAATGAATTTGTTTAATCAAATTATGGAAATGCAAGCATTACATTGAACAAACAGAACTTTGTTATTCCTGGCTCATGTTTCCTGATTGAGGTGTCATATGAAAGGGCAGAAAATGAACTTTCTAGAAATGTGATTTCTTCTTTGAAATTAAGATACCGCCCCAAAAATCAAATCAAATCTTCAATTTTTTTTTAATCACTCATGCGTGAAATATGCATCATATGAATTGCATCAACTGAAAGAGGTGGATCTAAGCTTTACAAATATGTGTCATTTATTAATCATAATTGTGATTAAGTTATGATAAAACATATATAATTCTTGGTTTCATTTTTTCTGGGACGCACTTACTGTACAAGACTCCACTTTTTTTGTTATTGTTATTATTAAAGTAAAATGTACGTCCACATTCACAAATATACAATGGATTTACAAAATACATCCAGTAAAATGTTTTGTGCATTAGAATAGTTCATTAACTTCAGTTCACTTCCTATTAAACTCTGACCCATTAATACAGTAAAACTGGGCTGTTTGATCTGTCTTTTTAAAGCTCTATACATGTACCTACTACATCTTTCAGACAAGCAATCATTTCATAGGACTGTAAGCTTGTTAGAACACTGGATCTTTGATGTAATACTGCATCCTTGTGCATTAAAGGTGTATACCAGTTTTGGAAATGCCCCCCCCCTCAAAAAATAGAATGGAAGCTCTTATTACCAATCATGTGAAAGAATATGTTTTGACCAATACATGTATGATTAAACAATGCTTATGGTCTAAAAAATTGCGATTGTTTATACATCATACATGTAGATATAATTTCTCTTTCTAAATATGCATCAAATTAAAGAATTTCCTTACCTGGTTTTTCTTTCTTTGCCTGTGGTTCTCCTGACTCACTATTAGAACGTTTCCTTTTCTTTCCCCTCTTCTTGCTCTTCTTTTTCTTTCCTTTGTCATCTCCTTCACTCTTTTCAACATTTTCTTTGCTGGGTTCATCCCCCGACACCGTCTCATCTGTAAGCTTTTTCTTTTTCTTCTGCTTCTTTGTACTCTGTCCATTTTGGATGATTACCTTGGCGACTTTCTGTTCCTTCTGGGGAGATTCCTGACTAAAAAGTGCGGCCTTAAATTCCTCTAATCCCAAGGATTTTCTCTTTAATATTGGAAAATCAATCTCTACATCTTCTACTTCAACTTCTTCATCAGTTGTCGTCTTCTTCTTCTTCCTCCCCGATTTCCTCAAGATTTTCTCTTCCTGATCTTCGCCAGCTTTCTCTTTCTTAACACTCGGTGTTCCTTTGGAAACCTGCCATTTTGAGGTTGAACTCCGCAATTTCTTGGTTGAGTTGCTCATTTTTGAAACACTTTCACCTCCCATTTTACTCACAGTCTTAGATTTCACAGGACTTTGGAGATCTTTGTCACCTTCATCATCATTGCAACCATCTTGGAAGAACAACTTCTTAGCAACCAAGTCATCCTTGGACGGAGTCTTCATTTTATCTTTCTTGATTTTAGCTTCACTCTTTGGGCGTTTCTTGCCGCTTGACATCCGATTCAAGATGGCTTCTTTGGGGAGTTTTTGGGCTGCAGTTGATTTGCTGAGATTTGTCTTCTTTATTTTCTTCTTCTGTTCAGGTGACAAGTCCATCTTCCTGCCGATTTATTCAATGTATCTTGATGTTAAGCCTGAAATGAGATTTATTAAAAAGAAATAGCACATAATTGTAAAGGTCTACATCAACATCCATTATTCATTATTGTTTCAATATCACTTCATTAGCAGTCATGATTATTAACAAAGTAAGAAATAGAGTATAATTGTATGGACACAAAAACAACATAAACATACATACGGTAGGCCTACATAAAAATAAAAAAGAGAAAAGGCACAGGTCATGATTTATTATTACGGGGGTAATAAGTAAAGGCAGAGCTAAGAGGTAATAAGTAAAGGCAGAGCTAAGAGGTAACATCACTTATGATGGAATGTGATACACAATGTTCAACAATGTAACAAAAATGTTTAGCATGTCGTCTGTTTGGGGTCACAAAGGCGTTTACTCCTTGTTAAGAATACTATGTCCCTTTTGCAGCCAACATCAAATTTTGTAGAACTTTGCAGGAATTATGTCATGTATGTCCTATCTGTGAAATTTAAACTACAATGTAGTATTCAAATTATGCAAGGAAACCTGAGTGTTTACCTTCTAGATTTCACTGTCAGACATTATCGAGTGACTGACCGACATGATTCTTTTCCTTTGGTAATAAATATAACATACATAAAATGATCTGTAACAGGTACATGAGCATTTGTCTACTTCAATAACCCATAACCTTGTAAAAGCCAAAATTAAACTGAGTGAATCATTGTGCAGCACAAAACGTACGACCATTCGGTAAAAGGGTCTGAAAATCAGACTATTACTTACTGTCTCTATAGGTCTTAAGTCGATTCGACAACTAATAGTCGTTATTTTCCCACACTTAAAGACATTTTTCAAAATTCAAGCCCCCTTTGTTTTAGGGAAATTCTAAATTAGTATTATCTTTCAAATGCTGTTGAAATTTAACCTTTTCTTTTGTTTGGCCTGCATATAGGACATACCGGTAGTACATTGAAAATATTGGAGCTCTTTTATAATAGAGGTAGGGTGTCTGAACGATTTTTAAATTTTCAATTTGGGATCGTTTTTCACCATTTTTGTTTGATATTTGAATAAAAACTGTAATCAGAATAATACATTTCAAATTTGAAGCTTCACCGATGTTTCTATCAAAAGATACAGCCCCTCCAAAACGCTGGTATATTCATATCATTTTGGTCAAAATCGACGAAAAAGACGTCCACGCAGAGTGATGTTGTTTTGCTAAATTTAGCCAAACAGCTGTATCGCGCGATATGCAAGTGTATGCATATCGTACGCATGCTGCTAAGCCAATGCGCGACTTGCAGCTTGAGCCACGTTGTCTCTGCGATGCCTGCCATTGACTAGTATGGGTAGCCGTTCGCGCAAAAAAAACAGGAAGTGACTATAACGTGTATTTTCTTCCGGGTTTATTGCGCGAATGGCTAGCCATACTTTCATTCACGATAATGTGTAATTGAATTTCGGGTTTCGTTCGTACGCGGAGATGTTACGCGATGTAACCATGGTTTGGACTGAGCGGAGCGCACGCCCCCTAATTAGCTGATCCACCAAATAGCGGGAAGGGTATTTTTAAACTGCAATCAGTTGTGATCCCTGAGGGCTAGCGAAAAATATCAGTGCATAGAATTGTTCCTTAGGACTGGGACTAGAGTAAAGGAGGGGGTAAACGACCAGCTCCTGTTTTTGGCCGATCCGTTGAATGCATGGTAAAATCCCTTTAAAATACATCGCATAATAGCATATCACATATCCCACACATACCATATCATGCCAGAGTCACTGAAGAACCACATTTGCAATGGAAAATATATCCTAAAATATCACATTTTAGCGATGTAATCGGCGGTCCCGCTACAAAAATCTGAAAAATCGATTTTCTTACGCGTGTATGTAAGAAATATGGGTACTATAAAATGAGCTTTATTTCAAGTATTTTTCAGATTTAGAGCCCGATTTTGTGTAAGTCGCAAGCTCAAAAGTATCTCATCGCATGTATTAAATCAATGCAGCCAGACCCCGCAACGCACACATGATATGTCTGTCTAATTCAGATTCCAACTTCCGATCACTGCAGTGCTAGTCTTCGACCAGGCGAGCACCCGGGAGATCCGGCGTGGGATACCTGCTCCGCCCGCTTGTGCTATAGATCAGCGCGGAAACGCACGACCCGCGCGCGCGCTTCCTATTGACTTTGTACATGCGGTCGTAAACTGAATCGCTAGGTCGATAACTGGCTCCAAAACAGTGAAAATTGAAATGAATATTGTCATGGCAATTAGTGATTTTTTTCTGGGATTCTTTTTTTGTTTAAATAATAATAATATTTGCTTCTTGATTTGAACAAGAAATGATAGTAAATAGGAAGTAAAGAGTCCAAAAAATAGGGTTTTGTCTTAAGTGGCTGAAAACCCCCTCCTTTACTCTACTTATCGATCGGGGCGTCATATCTCAAAAGTGGCAAACCTCAAAGTTAGCCAGGACACAATGTTTAAATTGCTGTTTTGACCAAGATATTTTTAGAATTTCGAGATGACGGCCTTTGGAAATATTGAAATTCACTTGCTCTTTCATACGACACCTCATTTATTGAGTATCACCTTCAGGATCACAACAGATAAAGGTTTGAATCTCGAATTGAAAAAAAAAATTGACCTTTTTTGCATGGTCGCGCAGTGCATGTAGACTGCATAGGGATGCGTGCAATCTCTATGGGAAGAATTTAGCACACAACATCGGTTGCGCGATCAGACACCTTTTTCAGACAAATTTTCCGTCTCTTTCGTTCGTTAGCCTCTTATTGGGGTAGGGTCGGCTCTCTCTTTAGAAACGGAAGCCGACTATACGCATTCCCTTGCTATTGGGCAGGTCCAAGCTATTGTCCCCTCTGGGTGTCAAATTTCATCTTTATAAATATTTAACAAACTATACCTCATTTTAAAGCTGAAACTATGAATTTTATGAATCTGATAAAAAATTCAAAAAATTATCAAAATACGAAGAGTGCCAAGGTCACGAACTTCGATTTTTATTAAATAGCGTGACGTACGGGACATTACATTTATATTTTTGTATCTCGTTTGAATTATTTGTTTAAAATTAAATATCTCAGGAATTGTAGACCATCATGCTAGAAAATAGGAAAAAAATATAAAAACTTTCAAAATTAATTAATTATGCAAATGAGGTAGGTTCCAAAGTGTGATGTCCCGTACGTCACAATTTGATCATAATTTGTTTAATTTTAATTATGAAAATATTTTTTTTTTTTTTAAAGATATTCTAGGAAGTTCTAATTTAGATGAATACCTAACAAAAAATAGGTTTAACAAAAATTACACAAATTCTGTGTTGATTACATAATCAAATTAAGAAATGTGACGTATGGGACAAGTGTGTGACGTACGGGACAACCCCATATAAAACCAATGCAAGATGTGAAAAAGGAAATGACCAAAAGGAGAATATATACTGTGTTAGGAAACTTGTTGTATACAGGGATATATGAACATTCCAACTGGGTCCCTTCTAGGAATTTACTTGTTTGTACAGAATTTGATGTAATTAGTCTTCAAGCCAGACCCCTGGTATTATCAACTTTGGTATTTTGCCAGTTGATGTCCCCAACATTGGCAGGATGCTAAATATGTAAATCATAATAGTGTACTAGTTCCTGTAATGAGTCTAATGAAATTAAATGGTAGTAGATGCACCAGAAGCTGGCTTTTACAACTCATAGATGCTGCAGTTAAGAATCTTAGCACATGTATGCTATCAAGGCAGCTCTCCATGTGAGGTTTTTTGATATTCTATTTAAATGTCATATATGATGGTAAAGGATTACAGCATACACTGTACATGTTGTGGAGCCAGCTTGGGAATTTTGATCTCCTAAAAACTAAATCATAACTTTTAAGGAAGGATAGCCTTTTTGAGTATTTCATACTCTCACCCACTTAAGATTTGCAACACTTTTACACCCATGCATTTTTGTTGATTTTGCTTTAATCTTTTGAATTGTGGAAAAGGTCACACAAACCTTTAGGGCTTAAATTTCTTATATCTGGTGGTGTTAATAAGATGTCTTTAATCAATACAAAATACATTCAAGATTTATATTTTTGTATCCATCTTTCACAAACATGTAGGCTACATTAATGTACATCAAAATTCTTGAATATATGACAGCAACATATACATGTTCTAATCTGTGATAAAAGGATTTAAAAAAGACAATATGTTCAGCATTATCTTTAAATTCCTTCAAAATTCTATGATATTACTATCAAGTAATTCAAACAAGCTATGAAGAAAAGACTTCATATTTTTAATGTATCTTTGTTCACAAACACTTAGAACATAAGAAATGTTCTTTGACAAAATATGATGTGCCGAGTGTGCCCCTGTGTTTCAAACAAGTTTAGATAAAAAAATTCAAGTTCAAGTTCATCTTCTTCATTAATTATTATTTAAAAATATTTTGCAATGTTCAATGGAATGGATAAAAGAAATGAGAAAAGAAGCATGATTGCACATGATAGATGGGTAAATGGAATAAAAATGGTAATATAGTGTGTATGAATATATTATATCAATTTGTTTTCTTTGTTAAAGTAATATTTGTATTGATTTACCCCATAAATTAACACAGAGGATATTAAGTGATGATCAGAGGATCTAATTGGGTTCTAAAACACTCTTATTGTCACTGATTTAAGTTAAAATTGTTCACATTTAACAAATTTTGACGAAAATTCTTCATTTCAATGCATTTTCCCATAGGGAAAAGTTGTCCCGTACGTCACGTGTCCCGTACGTCACATACACACATTTATGTTTTTGTATATTACATAACAACGAAAGGTCAGAAAAATATGGTAATAGTTTTGATTAATGCTTGATTCCATAATGAAATAAGATATCATTACCATAAATCTCATAACTTAATAAATTCAGAGAACTTTTACGATGAACTTATTTTTGAAAAAGTCAGAAATTCTCTGGTCCCGTACATCACGCAGCACACTAATTACATTAAAAATTAATTTATGAATTGGTCAGAACTAAAACTTTCCACAAATGAACTAGCCCATAATAGCCACAGACTCATACCAAAACATCCGACATCCATGCGCAGCGAGAGTTTAAACTCCCGCTGCAAGATTTTTATCATGGATGTCGATTTTGACCCATAATTTCCTAAAAAATGGACCATTAAACGGATTATTTCAGTCAAGTTAGTAAGTGGAACCGAAGTAGTTAAGCCTTTACCTAATTTACAATATATAATGAAGCAAATATGCATCCTGTGAAAGGAGTAATTCGGGGATAAGTTTTGCAAGTTTGGTGTACTGATTTGCCCACATAACCCTACACACTTCGCGGGATGGTCTGTTTCGGTCTCTAAAGAGAGAGCCGCCGACCCTACCCCATTAAGAGGCTAACGAACGAAAGAGACGAAAAATTTGGTCTATACGCTAGATAGATCGGAACAACTTTAGAATACCCCACCATGCGAATTGAAGGTGTTTTTTTTGGGTCCGCCAACCCAACGCTTCAACTTGGTGCCGAGATATAGTCTTGAATGGAAATCGCAATCGTGCCGCGAACGTGCCAACGAGCCAACATGAGTTGAGAGACTTGAAGTTAAATCGCCAACGTGCCAACGTGCCAACGAGCCAACGAGCCATAGTTGAGAGACTTGAAGTTATATCGCCAACGTGCCAACGTGCCAACGAGCCAACATATGAGTTGAGAGTCTTGAATTTTATATCGCCAACGTGCCAACGAGCCAACATGAGTTGAGAGTCTTGAAGTTATATCGCCAACGTGCCAACGTGCCAACATGAGTTGAGAGACTTGAATATATATCGCCAACGTGCCAACGTGCCAACGAGCCAACATGAGTTGAGAGACTTGAAGTTAAATCGCCAACGTGCCAACGAGCCAACATATGAGTTGAGAGTCTTGAATTTATATCGCCAACGTGCCAACGTGCCAACGAGCCAACATGAGTTGAGAGTCTTGAAGTTATATCGCCAACGTGCCAACGAGCCAACATGAGTTGAGAGACTTGAAGTTAAATCGCCAACGTGCCAACGAGCCAACATGAGTTGAGAGACTTGAATATATCGCCAACGTGCCAACGTGCCAACGAGCCAACATGAGTTGAGAGACTTGAAGTTAAATCGCCAACGTGCCAACGTGCCAACGAGCCAACATGAGTTGAGAGACGTGAATTTATATCGCCAACGTGCCAACGTGCCAACAAGCCGAGAGACTTGAAGTTAAATCGCCAACGTGCCAACGAGCCAACATGAGTTGAGAGACTTGAATTTATATCGCCAACGTGCCAACGAGCCATAGTTGAGAGACTTGAAGTTAAATCGCCATCGTCTTGGAAAAGGGCTTATGAGAATGAAAAGAGACCGTTTTCATAGATGAAAAGGAGACTGTTTTCATAGATGAAAAGGAGACTGTTTTCATAGATGAAAAAGGGCATTTATGAGAAAGGGAAGGGGCTCTGTTTTAAATGGGGGCGCTTATTAGAAAGGAAAGGGCGCACATGTGAAGATATAAGGTGCGTTATCAGATATGAATAGGGCAATTATCAGAGGTGAAAAGGGGCGCTTGTCGTATCTGAAAAGGGGCACTTAAATTATTACAGATTATAAAGGGCACTTATGAGAATGGAAAATGAACACTTATTGCAAAATAAAATGGGAACTTGTCGAACGAAAAGGGGTACGTGTAAAGAAGAGGGGGCACTTTTAAAAATTAATAGGGGCACTTTTCCAAGTAAAAGGGGCACTTAATTCTTACAAAGTTAAAAGGGCACTTTTCCTGTTTTAAAAGGGGCACTTCTGGAGAACTTGATAAAGTGGGGGGGGGGCACTGTGCCCCCCTCCCGGGAGCGCCGCCTCTGATAAACATAGATACAACCATCACACATAATTATGTTTATATACTTTTATAAACGGAAAGTTTCGCTTGTACCAGTAAAATATTCGTCTAATAGTAAAATATCCTAAGCACTAAATGACTAATCGAAACTGTTTTATACTCGACCAAATGTAAAACGTTTTGTTAACTATAAAGGTCAGGCGATATTCATCCTATTTCATATACAATCATATGAACGAATTATCTCATGACTGCTCTCCTCATTTGGTAAGTGGGTTATTTACATAATATGTTTGCCATTTTCTCTGTTATTTCTCTGTTATTTTGGTTTACAAAATATTAACGCTGTTGATTTACTTCAACTGCAAGCTTGACTGCTGATACTGAGTGATAAGTTATACTTATAATGATAGTGAAACAAGGCATTTCCAGAATCTGTAGTAGTACCTAGTAGTAGTAGTACTACTACTACTACTAAAGTTCAAAGCTTGCGCGCTTCACGCGAGAGGGGAAAACTGCTTTCAGACAAGGATTAAGAGTCGAGAATGGTACAACGAATCGTCTTCTTTCTCTAAGAATTTATTGAAACGTCAAAGCTTGCGCGCTTCGCCCGAGAGGGGGGGGGGAAATGATTTCAGACAAGGATTAAGAGTCGAGAATGGTACAATGAATCTTTTTTTTTTCTAATAATTTCTGATAAGTCAAAGCTTCCGCGCTTCGCGTGGGTTTTCTATATCCATCGCTCCTTATGTATTTGTTTGTTTAAAACTTCTTTTATCTTCTTTTTCTAATTTCCTTATGTTATTCTTTATTTCTCTTTCTTTTCCATTTCCATTTTGCTTATTAGCACCTGTCTTTCCTTATGGTATTTTTTATTTCCTCCTTCTTTTATATTTTCTTTCCATATTATTATTTTGTTTAATCTTCCATTTCTATCTTTCCACAAGTGTTTCTTTGTTTTAAACACCCAAGGACACCGGGTCCCCGTCACCCTAGGCACCAGAGTTTGCGTTACCCTAACTCTCACCCTAACCCTAGGACACGGGTCCCGCGTCACCCTAGGACACCGGGGTTGGCGTTACCCTAACTCTCACCCTAACCCTAGGACACCGGGTCCCGCGTCACCCGAGGACACCGGAATTTGCGTTACCCTAACTCTCACCCTAACCCTAACCCTAGGACACCGGGTCCCGAGTCACGTACCCTAGGACACTGGGTCCCGCGTCACCCTAGGACACCGGAGTTTGCGTTACCCTAACTCTCACCCTAACCCTAACCCTAGGACACCGGGTCCCGCGTCACCCTAGGACACCGGAGTTTGCGTTACCCTAACTCTCACCCTAACCCTAACCCTAGGACACCGGGTCCCGCGTCACCCTAGGACACCGGAGTTCGCGTTACCCTAACTCTCACCCTAACCCTAACCCTAGGACACCGGGTCCCGAGTCACGTACCCTAGGACACTGGGTCCTGCGTCACCCTAGGACACCGGAGTTTGCGTTACCCTAACTCTCACCCTAACCCTAACCCTAGGACACCGGGTCCCGCTTCACCCTAGGACACCGGGTCCCGCGTCACCCTAGGACACCGGAGTTCGCGTTACCCTAACTCTCACCCTAACCCTAAACCTAGGACACCGGGTCCCGCTTCACCCTAGGACACCGGGTCCCGCGTCACCCTAGGACACCGGAGTTCGCGTTACCCTAACTCTCACCCTAACCCTAACCCTAGGACACCGGGTCCCGCTTCACCCTAGGACACCGGGTCCTGCGTCACCCTAGGACACCGGAGTTTGCGTTACCCTAACTCTCACCCTAACCCTAACTCTAGGACACCAGGTCCCGCTTCACCCTAGGACACCGGGTCCCGCGTCACCCTAGGACACCGGGTCCCGCGTCACCCTAGGACACCGGAGTTTGCGTTACCCTAACTCTCACCCTAACCCTAACCCTAGGACACCGGGTCCCGCTTCACCCTAGGACACCGGGTCCCGCGTCACCCTAGGACACCGGAGTTTGCGTTACCCTAACTCTCACCCTAACCCTAACCCTAGGACACCGGATCCCGCATCACCCTAGGACACCGGGTCCCGCGTCACCCTAGGACACCGGGTCTCGCGTCACCCTAGGACACCGGGTCCCGCGTCACCCTAGGACACCGGAGTTTGCGTTACCCTAACTCTCACCCTAACCCTAACCCTAGGACACCGGGTCCCGCGTCACCCTAGGACACCGGATCCCGCATCACCCTAGGACACCGGGTCCCGCGTCACCCTAGGACACCGGAGTTTGCGTTACCCTAACTCTCACCCTAACCCTAACCCTAGGACACCGGGTCCCGCGTCACCCTAGGACACCGGATCCCGCGCCACCCTAGGACACTGGAGTTTGCGTTACTAACTCTCACCCTAACCCTATATAGGACACCGGGTCCCATTTCTGTTTGATTTTCTTCTTCTTTTGCAGTTTTACAAATATATAACAAACAAAACATTTTATACATGACAAAATAGTATATGTAAAACAAAGTAAGGTTGGCTGTAAGTAATCAGAAACATCAATCAGTTTTTATTGCTTGATTTTCTTTTTCTTTTTCAGTTTTACAAATATATAACAAACAAATCGCATTGAACATTTATACATGACAAAAGATTAAACAAAGTAAGGTTGGCCGTAACTAATCGAAAACATCAAACAGGAGGGTTGACAAAGTAAGCAAATCTTGATAGTATGACTACCCTCAATGGATACATAATAATACAAATATGGAGAAAAAAATATTGGTAAAATGGAAAAAAAGAGAGAGGGAGAAAAAAGAATTAAGAGGGGGTGTACATCAAAATGTACAGATTTTTGTGGTAGATTTCTATTGATATATTATGGTTATATTATAAGGCTGTGCACAACAGTGTAATGAGGTACCCGAGTACACTCCCAGGCTTACAGGCGAATACTCGAGTATTCGGACGCCATGTTTTTTTATAATTTTTTTGAATTTTTTTGAATTTTTTTGAATTTTTTTTGAATTTTTTTGATTTTTTTTGAATTTTTTGATTTTTTGACTTTTTTTTCTTTTTTGACTTTTTTTGCCACTACCATACCACTCGGCAGTTTCTCAGATCCCTCGCCCAAAACGCATGCAATTTTACTTTGAGTTGCAGTTGAAGGCGCCGATTTAATAAGAACTATAACAGTAAACAATGCTGTTTTAAAAACCAAAGATGGCAGAATAATCCATTTTCCTTCAAGTCCAAACAGAAATCTGGACATTTGGTCCCAGTTTCTGAAAGGTGAGTTTGACAGTGCTTGAGTTGGGAAACATTTTTACCGACGGTACCATGCCAGCGGCTGCCGCTCTCCCTGGCACGGGTAAGCGTGGGCCTGGACATTTTTTTTTTTTTATTTTTTTTTTTTTTGCGGCCGAATATTCGGGTACGAGAAGTCGTACCCGAGTAGTTGTCAACCGTGCGGGTACTCGAGCATTCGACTACCCGTCGCAGCCTTATTATATTATTCCTCTTTTCCCCTTTTCTTGTTTTCAATTTGTTTTACCCACGACCACTTCTTCTTCTTTTTCTTCTCCTTTGATCTTCATCTTCTCAATTAAACCACAAAGATATTTATGGTTTTCTTTGAAGGCGTCACTGTGCAACACTCTCTAACAGTGATTAACAGTAAATTCTCCCAACGTTTTTTTCTCTGAAACTAAGACATAAATCAGGCTTTATAAAATCTTAACACTATATTGAGCCAATTCATTGCTTTGCCGATTTACATTCACCTAACGGTTACCATATGCGCATGCGCACCCTTATTATTATCATTATCATGTAGTATTATTCCTCAATCAATTCCCCTTTCTTTTGTTTTCAATTTGTTTTACCCACGACCACTGGGCCCTATTGTTCTCCGATCTTTATCTTCTCCCATTTCTCTTATTCTTCTTTTTTTTATATTATCAATAATGATAATATTAATAATAATAATGATAATAATTCTCTTTCTCGATATCTCTCTTCGGACTATAGACTCTTTTTATTGTTCTGTACTTCATTCCTCTCTCCTTTGACGACTTTGCCGGGATTGGGTTGTCTGCCAATTACGATCCAACGATGTCCGCACTGTGTGACGTCACCACCCCCTGTGCGTATGATCGTTGGTCGTTGGCTCTCACCAAGAAGGTAACTTTATTGCTCTCAACAAAACTTTGCCGAGATTGTTTTGCCTGCCAACGGTCCTACGATGTCCAACGAGGCGCAGGAGGGGGGGGGGGGGGGAATAATAATAAGAGTCTGTAATGATACATTAAAGGTACTATGTCCCATTTGCAGGCCCAAAAAATGAATAAGTTAAATTCCAACTGCATTTGAAAGATAATACTAATCAGAACTTCCCTAAAAAAGGTGGGGCTTGAAAATGTCTTCAAGTGGGAAAATAACGACTATTAGTTATCAAATCAACTTTAGGGCTATAGAGCCCAAAAGTAATAGTCTTGATTTTCAGACAATTTTACCGAATGGTCATACGTTTTATGCTGCGCAAAGATTCAATCAGTTTAATCTTGGCCATCACAAGAAGTGGGTTATTGATGTAGGCAAATGCTCATGTACCCTTTACAACTCTTTTCATGTATGTTATTACCAAAGAAGAAAAAAAGCAAGTCAGTCACTCAATAGTGTCTGACAGTGAAGTCTAGCAAGTAAACGGGTTTCCATGCATAATTTGAATATGAGGACACTGCTAACGTTTAAATTTCATAGATAGGACATACATGACATATTCATGATCCTGCAAAGTTCTACAGAATTTGAGGTTGGCTGCAAAAGGGACATAGTACCTTTAACAAATCGTCTTCTTTCTCAAATAATTAATGAAAGCTAAAACCTTCCGCGCTTTGCGCGGGGGGAGGGGGGGGGGGACCGATTAATGAAACACCAAATCTTCCACGCTTCATGCGCGGGAGCTAGGGGAAACCTGACTTCAGACAAGGATTATATAAGACTCTTAAGAGTCGAGCATGGTACAACGAATCGTCTTCTTTCTCTAATAATTCAATGAAAGGTCAAAGCTTTCGCGCTTCGCGCGAGAGCAGGGGGGGGGGGGGTTGGGGGGAACTGAATTTCTTCCCCCTTTACTTTTACTTTTAGGCTACCTATTTCCTATATTATTTTCGTTTGGCAATGAGGGACGGGGGGCCAACGTGCCAACGCGCCAACGCACCTTATTTCCTTTCTTTGTTTGCCATGTAAAGGACACCATAAATTCCCGATTTTTTTTCCACTTTTCGACAGTAGTTACATTGATTTCTGACGATTTTCAAGCAATATCAAGGGTAAAACATTACAACTAAGGTGAGAACATCTTTAACAAACTATAAATAAAATACTTTGATGTGTAAGAGGTAATAGGAAGGAGTTTAAACATAACAAATAACCATATTTCCATTCTCGAGTTGATGCGATGGCAAATTCAGAAACTGGTCACGAATACGAAAGGAAGGGACTACACTAAATTGGTACGTTGGCGCGTTGGCGACCAACGGACATATTACGTTTGGGTGGGGTATTCTAAAGTTAAGCCGATAGATCTAACAGTTAGATTCTAACTTATAGCTCTGCACCTCAAACTAAAGCCATCAGTCAAAAAAGTCACTCCAGCAAAGCATAGAGAGTCAATGCTAATGCGTATTGACCTCTAGCACTGCATACATACTGTGAGGCGGGTATTATTATACCCATACACAAATACACACACCACACAAAATCGCATAGACTGTACACAATCATGTCGATGCAGCTGTAAGCAAAGTTTGACACTAGACTTACAATTTGAATTTTTAAATTATTCTTTTTAACATCAGTAAGTTAAAAAATATGTATTTTACTGCTATTTAGGTGTCATCAATTGTCACTAAAGTACCGATTTTTAGTGAAATCAGTTGAGTTTTGTACAGTGGTGTTTGCAATGTTGAGAATCAAAAGCACAGCTTTTACTACACAGCCAGGATTAGCCTTAAGGGCTCCCTTGAAATGTTTTTTTATGATATTATTCAAGGGAGCCTTAACTGGCTCCCATACCCCTGCACGGAGAGGCATGTAAACAAAACCCAAAAGTGGTCCAAAATCACACTTTCGCGCACTCGACCAATATTGGACAGTGGCTTTGATAAATTTTGTCGTAGTTTTGGTCTTAATTACTGCCTTAATTTCAAAATCGGATCTAAAAATAACAAAATAAGAGCAATTTTCTTACCAGACCGATACAGCTCAGCTCCCTTTTCACGTGTACCGTGTGAATTCACGATGTCTAAACAATGGTGATGACCTCTGACTGGCACTTCCGTAATTGTGGGTAAATTGTGCTGCTTCCGTATAATGCGCTGTATGAGTGTAATTCAGCGCATTATACGGAAGCAGCACATTTACGAAGTGCCAGTCAGAGGTCATCACCATTGTGTAGACATCGTGAATTCACACGGTACACGTGAAAAGGGAGCTGAGCTGTATCGGTCTGGTAAGAAAATTGCTCTTATTTTGTTATTTTCAGATCCGATTTTGAAATTAAGGCAGTAATTAAGACCAAAACTACGACAAAATTTATCAAAGCCACTGTCCAATATTGGTCGAGTGCGCGAAAGTGTGATTTTGGACCACTTTTGGGTTTTGTTTACATGCCTCTCCGTGCAGGGGTATGGGAGCCAGTTAAGGCTCCCTTGAATAATATCATAAAAAAAACATTTCAAGGGAGCCCTTAAGGCTAGCCAGGATAGTGATGCTCCTATGTGTGAAAAAAGTATGCATTTCTTTTTCTCCATTTCATTTCTTCTCTAACCGCCTCTGTATAGAGGCGGTTAGAGGAGCCAGATGCAATCTCAGTGGAACAACCGTCGATATTAGAGACTGAAGCTTTCGGTCTAAACAATAACATGTGTTCGACTAAATCAGATTCCTTTTAACCCCACTCACACACAAAACAACACGTCGGACTAGACGCGTCTACGGTACATAAGAATATTTCGGTAAAATGTCTCGTTATTCTGCATAATATTGGACTAATATATATACATATACCACTTTTAAAAACTGATGAAGTGACGTTTACCTTCAGAGTGTAAAATATTCTGTGTTTCGTCAAAATGCAATGTTAAACTTCCAGCATAATTCGGCTTACCATCTGAAGTTAATATACAAAACAGCCGATATGACACATGTGCGCTTGCCGTGTTAACACGTGCGTGCTAGCATGTGTACGTACACGTAGCGGATCGGATCGAAGCGAATGGATGCAATAATTTCTAGGAGCTGTATTATTCGTACCATGCAAAATTAAGCGACAAAAGCTCCAGAGCGTCGCACCCCTGGGATTTAGATAATAATGATCAGAGGCGGCCCTCCCGGGAAGGGGGGGGGGGAGGGGAGCACAGTGCCCCTCCCACACTTTTTCAAGCACCCGACAAGTGCCCCTTTTTACATAGGAAAAGTGCCCCTTAACTTTTTACATTGGAATAGTGCCTCGTTTACTTTGACAAGTGCCCCTATTAATTTGTAAAACTCTGATAGGTGCCCCTTTTATTTGGACACGTGCCCCTTTTCGTTCGAAAAGTTCCCATTTTCCTTTGCAATAAGTGTCCAATTTCCATATTCTCACTGTGCCCTTTTTAATCTCTAGTGAGTGCCCCTAGTTAGGTACGAGAAGTGCCTCTTTTCTCTTTTGATAAGTGCCCCCTTCACCTCTGATAATTTTCCTATTTAAATCTGAGAGGTACGTGCCTCTTTTACTTTGGCAAGTGCCGCTTTTCCTTTGTAAGAAGCGCCCCTTCCTCTTTTAACTCGGATAAGCGCACATTGCATGTATATTTTTACATGTGCCCTCTTTCCTTTCTAATAAGTGCCCCTTTTTCTAATGATAAGTGCCCCATTAAAAAATGAGCGCCTTCCCTTTCTTATATAAGTGCCCTTTATCTGGTAAATGACCCTTTTCATGCAGATACGAGAAGTTACTCCTTTTCACTTCAGATAAGTGCCCCCTTCACCTCCGTTAGATGCCCCTTTAAAATCTGATCGGTGCCCATTTTCTTTTAACTAATGTACATTTTCCTCTATTACAAGTGCCCCTTTTCATATCTGGTCATTGCCCCACTTCAGGTGCGATAAGTGCCTCTTTTCACCTCTGATAATTTCCCTTTTAACAATAATATAATAATATCTTATAAATGCCCCTATCAAAATATGAGGCAGGCCCCTTTTCCGTCGACAAATGCCCATTTCCTATTCTTATGACTGACTTTTTCCATCCCCGGTGATCGCCTCTTTTTGAGGGTGTAAGAAGTGCCCCATTTACACCTCTGATAATTACTCTTTGTACTTTGGCCCATGCTCCTTTTCTTTCCTTTTCCCTTTTCCTCTTATCATTAAACGCGCCCTAGCTAATTTCATGCTACTAAGAGCAATCTCCCCCAAAGGTCTTTTCAGTCTTCCGTTATGAGAATATGCTTATAACCCCATTAGGATTGGGTTTTTTCCTCTTTATAAGATGTAATTTTTCGCACTACGACCTCACTCATCTTAAAATTTTTCCTCGCTCGCTTCGCCCGCTCGCAGACAATTTTTTTGACAATCAAACCCAACTGCAAAGCATAATGCTTAAGCAATATCTTGTATGGTGTATGAAGTGAAACAAATATTGAAATCATCATAGGGGTATATACACTGTCGCTCATATAGCTGGAATATTTTTGTTTTACCCCAATTTATGGAATTATTTTAAAAATAATTTAAAAATAATAGATCTAGATAATAGTATACATTCTCAGATTTTATTGAATAATAATTTGACAATGTGTGTTTTGCGTGACTGCTTAAGCATGTGTATGCTACTATGCTTATCAAATAGGGGACCTACGCCCTTCAGTCATAAATGACAGTAATGAGGATTAATGCCCCACAAAAGGGCACTAATATAGCACATCGACACGGTTTTGATCCTGGGGCCTCACAGTTTCGAGGCCAAAATAAAAAACAGAAAATGCAATAAATTTTCAATAATTTATTGCATTTTACCCCGGTCCCCAACATAAACAAATTCTCTGGATGGCCATGCATTATGGCTCAAGGCATGGGCACACAGAGGATTTTTATATTTTTATGAGAAAGGCAGGTTACTGCCAGTGTCACAAATAAGGTAAAGTAAATGCCTTTACCCCCTGAACTTCTGGGGGCTCCACTCCTTGATCCCCTATACCCCACGCTAATTTACGCTACGCTCTATCTGATCGTAAATACCGCCCCACCCCCACCTGCTTAGAGAAACGTTCAGCGGGGCCTGCATGTAAGAATGGGGTGATGTTGATTCCCCCCCCCCCCCAAAAAAAAAAAAAAAAAAACCCAACAACAACAACAAACAAACAAACATACAAAACAAACAAAAAAAACACGTTTTTGCTCATTTCGCCACTGCCGGTGTCACCATTACGTACCAATATTTTCAAATGGATCGAATCATCTGGTAACTACACCCATAGCATAGGCGCCGGAAGTGTGGGGGGGGAACGCATTTTTGCCCCCCCCCCCCCTAAACGACCCCCCCCCTCCCCCCCCCCCCAAAAAAAAAAAAGCAGTAAAGGAGTAAAGATGGTATGTATTTTTGACCCAAAAGAACATAACAATAATAAAAACCTGAATTAAATCACATATAAAATTCCATTCAAAGAAAAGGAAAGTTAACAGGAATTTAATTTCCTAAACATTGCGCATGCCACCTAAAGTTATCAATAGAGGTTTTTATTATTGCGATATACGCAGTGGGAATGTGAAAGCGTGTCCGTCTTTTGTTATAGGAATGAGAAGACATGAGCCCCTGAACGCTGGCGTACTGATGAAACAAATACCAAGAAATTACATGATTTTCCGGTATTTTTTCTCATTTTTTTTAAGTCATATCTTTTCATGCGTTTGTTGGAAAATTAGAAATTCCCAAATTTGAAGTCGGGCGAAAAATATGCTTATTTAGAAGCCTTTATGTCAGGGTCTGCAGAACTGGCTGGGCTCGGGGCTCGAGCCCCCCTCACTTTTTGAAGAAAAAATTAGTATTAAAACATGCTCATCTGACCATAATTAAATGCCTAAAACCCGAGAGCTTTCGGGGGCTATGCCCCCGGGCTATGCCCCCGAACCTCACCAAGGGCCCTAAGACGGTCCCCTGGATGCTCATCTGACCGTAATTAAATACCCGAAATCCCGAGCTTCCGGGGCTCCGCCCCCTAGACCGCAACAGGGCCCTAACTTAAGGCGGCCCCTGGATGCTCATCTGACCGTAATTAAATACCTAAAATCCCTGAGCTTCCCGGAGCTCTGCCCCCTGGACCCCACCAAGGGCCCTTAGGCGGCCCTGGATGCTCATCTTACCGTAATTTAATGCGTAAAAACCCTGAGCTTCCGGGGGCTCAGCCCCTTGACCCCCTGCCGTAGCTCAGGCCCTGGACCCCAAGCCAATTTACGCTCTACCCGATCGTTAATACTCCACTTTGAAAAAACACCCCGCGTGGCCTGCATGTAACGTGTAAGAGTGGTGGTGATGCAGATTCTTCTTCTGCCCCCCCCCCCCTCTTCCAAACGTTTTTGCTCATTACGTCACTGCTCCTGGAAGGTGAGCCCCCTGGAATGTTTGCCCCCCCCCCCCATACCAACCTGCTTCCGGGCGCGCCTGACTACACCCATTGGGTTTCAATATGTTCCATCTGGAAACAACTGGTCTCAAACGTTCCACATTGGTTTCATGGGTTTTAAAACTGTAATCAACTGTTAGATTTACCAGTAAGGCCTATTGTTGTTAACTGATATCAACTGGTGTAACAATTTGATGCTAGTATGGTTAATTGGTTTCATCGTAGAGATATTCATTGACATAGCTGCCTGGAACTAGGGACTTTTAGATTTGCACGTCGACACGTGTGGCGTCCTTTTGAGGCACTGTGCCGTCCTTCAACGTGCAAATGTAAAAGCCCATATTATCCCGTTTCTAAATTTTTGCGAGCGAGCGAGGCGAGAGGGGAATAATAACCTGAACTTTACTATCTCGGAAGAAAAAAAAATCCCTCATTAAAATGCCTCAACATATATAACTTTGCGTATTCTTGATACTTTATTACCATGAAGTTGACATAACTCCAAAATATATGTTAACAGGCGCGGATCTACGGGGGGGGGGGGGTTAGGCGGTTTTAAACCCCCCCCCCCCCTTGGGCGGCCAAAAAAAAAAAAAAAAAGGGGAAAAAAGAAAAAAGAAAGAAAAAAAGAAAGAAAAAAGAACGCATTCTGGAGAGAAACCCTTTCAAGTGCAAATATTGTGAGAAGATATTCAACTCATCTGGTAACTTTAACCAAACATATGATAACTCTGGATATAACGGTGTATCAAACTGTTACTTGATTTAAAAAAAAGTTATCATGCACTGCTTTTTATGGTTCCCATTGTGTTAATAGATGCCAGGAAAACATCACTTAATACGGGGGTTCAAATATACACCCCCAAAAAAATCGGCTCGCCGCTTCGCGGCTCGTTGACGATGCTCCGCATCGTCATTATTTTGGTCAAACCCCCCCTTAGCAAAAAGCTAGATCGCCCCTGGTTAATATAACTAAAATACTGTCACTGCAGCCCGGCGTTAAAAAAAAAAACGTTGTACTATATAGATGGTCAAAATTCGAGAGGCAGAATGACTAGAACGAGAGGGAATATATATACCCCTTGCCCTTTATAGAGTGGACAAATGTTGTATTTGAATGTGAAGTTGACAAACGTAGTTACATACTCTCTTCCGAATGCATGTCTTACACAGATTTCATTTAAAACCTATTTAACATTTTGTCCCCACGTTACTGATTCGTATCATATTATATCTTTTTAGAGCGTTTTAGAGCAATCTATCTCCTTTCTTTTTCCTTTTCCTAATTCTTCTCTCCCCTCGCTTTCACTTTTTTTTTTGCTCTTTAATTGGGAAAGAATCCTTGGATCCACCTCACAAGCATATATAAACATGCTCATCAAAACATGCTTGGCATTGCATCGCTACTTCAACCGCGCATACAATTCATGTGCCTACTAATTACTGTAATGAGAGTAAAAACATTACGGCCAAATTGTTAACACGAGACAGCATCTTCTTCATAATATTTAGGTCTAATAATCCCGATACCAGTCATGTAGGCCTATTTAACGGTGGTAGATTCAGCGTTCAGGTATAGTGATACCACTACTAATTAATATATTTTTTTTACCCAGGGAAGTCGTCAGCATCAAAGCTATTCTTCCTGAGGGCCCAGCAATTACTTGCCCCAGCAACTGCAGGTACGCACTTACACCTGCATGGGTGGAGAATGGCAAAGGACGTTGGTGCATGCCAAGCTGGGATTCGAACCATCAACCTAGTAAGATTGGGAGTTAAATGAATTAAGCACTATAACGGCCACTATTACACGAAACATCCACATGCCTATGCCTATGCCTATTATTAGTTGTTAACTTTGATTTGTTTATTGTTTGTATTTGAAATGTTAATAGTGAATCTTTTTTGTGCGCCTTGAGTGCCATTATAGGCAGATATGTGCGCTATACAAATCTTGAATTATTATTATGCCTATTATCCAACGCCCCTTCCACCCCCCCCCCCTCCTTCTCCAGTCATGAATCCTGGATCCACCATAGTCAAATATTATGTCACCCCGAGCTTTAACAGTTTTGCAAAGTTATTTAACATGCCTACCTACAGTTATGTCAATTTCTGGTATTATTTCCCAATGGGGGTTTGTGGTAGGGTCCGTGATATCCCTAGGTCACACGCATACAACCAGGGATTACGTAAGCACAAGTATAAA